>CAJUYI010002891.1:0-27310 GCA_910591695.1 Galerucella pusilla | reverse complement strand
GTCTCTTTAGAGGGCACTACACTCTCACATTTCGAGTCATTCTACTCTAATAGCCTATAATATCAAATATATGCAATACCATTTGATTAAATTTATTCCAAACTTACAATTTAAACATAACCATAACATATACGAGTAAATTTGTAAAGTCTTATGTCCTGAATATTAAACATCTCCGTCACTGTTTGGTTTGCAACTCCCACTTTTTCCCCCTGCATTCAGAATTAGGAAAAAGATACTTTCTTCCTTGATTATCCCTCGTTGAGAATTTACATAACGCAATTATTGCCCCATCCACTGTTTAGTTGTACTACGAGCCATCATCATTTCCTCTAGTGTTTGCTACTCTCTCGTTCACGTGCAGAATTGTATTTGGCTTTTGTATTGCAAACAAGTTGAGCAATTTACTTTCTATATAAATCACGAGGATTTTCGAGCACATAATATAGCGACGATGAAATGTGTCGTTTTACTTTTGTCCTAATAACCTATTTTGAGGAACAAAGATATTTTATTACAAACAGAAACTTTGTTAATACTCATAAATCATTTGAGAATTCGTACAAATACTAGTTAGTAAGCCAACTGACTAGGAGAATAATAAAGTAACTCTTAAAACTTGAGAATTTATCTATTTTGAATTGAATTTAGACTCAAACAGTCCATTATTGAATTATCGTAAATTTGACAACATTGATGAATGCTCGCGAATCGTGTAAGGTCTCAAATAGATGTTCTCTGGCGTCAAAATACAAAACTGCCTGAACAAACTTCGTAAAATAGACCATATTGTTCTGGAGGGCACATGTCGTATTCTATTCAGTTTACTGATAAACAACGGATGATAGTTAGACTTTAATTGGTAATAGTTCTTAAAATTATGTGGTATGCGTGGAGCACGAATAAAGTATAATTTTTTCGATTTCCGGCTGTTTTAACTAAGCGAGGTGACTATTTAATTGATAGATCTATGAATCTGTTGCTCTTGACTTCCGTTGGAATCGTATAATTCCTCTGTTGATTGCTTTTCGGTCGTTTGACATTTTAATTATTATTTATTTCATTTCAGAGACAGTTTACTGACTGCGCCATGTGTTTTTTATGAAGTTTTTCTTATTTAAATAAAATACATAACACTGAAATTGTTCTACAAAGTTTGTCTCACAGACAACAGACTTACAGCACATGTCAAAGACACAAGGTTCAACTCTAACTGATGGGTTGCTCTCCAGTCTATAAAAATAACTTTTATGCCAAATGTGTACATATTACAAAAATTTCGATATTTTATTGTGTTGTTTTGCCTTCCAACCAACACTAAATTGGAACGAAATGGATATTATTATTTGTACTGGAAAATAGATGAAAAAAGAAAAAAAGTGGCTATTTTCACCCCTAGAGGAAATAGTTAACACTTCGTTTTTATAAAAACTGAGACTTCTGAAATCAACTCAACTCGATGTAGGCGTTACATTTACCACAAAAAACAGAACAAGACATAACATAACTTCACAAACGTACTCAGGCGAGTTAAGGCGCGAAAGTCTACGACTTAATTAAGACAACCTAAAACGGGAACTCTCCTTAAATGTTGATGCAATATAAATTGGCGTTTTAATTATTAATTATTGCTAAAAATTCCTAACAAAAGTTGCAAATGTGCAATCAGCCATGCGACTCTTGAGTAAACTTGAAATTTCTGATGCCACTACAAATAAGACTAAAAATAGCAGCTCAATGTGAAAACTAAATAGAAGTACAACACACATGTATATTGAAAAATTTTCAGCACACTATAGAACCGAACAAAATTTCAATGTCAAAATATTTTATTACTCAACATATTCTCCTCTTAATTGGATACATTTTGGTATTATAGCGAACCTGCAACGTCTCTAGACCTTTCAAACAACATGTTTCTTCTTGTTCTGCAAACCAAACATCCATAGCTTTCATTACCTCCTCGTTGGAAGAAAATTTACGACCTTTTAAACTTTTTTTCAGTTGAGGAAAGAGATGATAGTCGGACGGACGGAGCCAAATCTGGTGAATAAGGGGGGTGTTCTAGTAATTCAAACCCTAAATTACGAATTTGTTACATGGCAACATGAGATTTGTGTTCAGGGGCGTTGTCTTGCAAAAACAAAACACCTTTGGATAGCTTTCCGCGTCTTTTCACTTTAATTTTTTCCCGTAGAGTGGTCAGTTATGTCGAATAGTAATCTCCGGTTATTGTTCTACCCTTATTCAAAAAATCAATCATGATTACTCCATGGCAATCCCAAAAAACTGAAGCAAGAACTGTTCCAGCAGACTTTTGGACACGAAACTTCTTAGGTCTTGGAGAGGGCGGAGGACATTGATCACCAAGGTTACTTCTTAACCCTTTTAAATACAGGTACTTGATGATGGCTCGATACTCCAATTTTTCGATTTTCACAATTTCGGTGGAAATCTTTTTTCTTTTAATTTATTGCGTAACTCTGGTTTACTTTTTTAACATCCAACTTCACACTGACACTTCTAATGAGTTATTGTTTGTTGCTATATGGTCACGCAATATTTTGTTTATGAATGGAACTAATCTAGGCTAACTAGATATAATAAATCCTCGTGACTTATACAGGGTGATTCTTATTGTAACCATTAACTCAGAAAAATATTAATATTTAACTAAATAAGAAGTGGTCTGAGATCGTTCCATTTTGAGATAAAGAGTCTCTAAAATTACTGTTTTCGAACAAATATATTTCTTTTGAAAAAAATAATTTCTTTTTATGCATATTTGTCTAAAATACAATTTTTGTTTACAGGACCTGCAGGTCCACCCGGACCACCAGGAGCGCCAGGTAAAAGAGGTCGCAAGGGCAAAAAAGGTGAAGCTGGAGAGCCCGGTTCTCAAGTAAGTTAAAAAGCATATTACATGTTTGAAATTGACTATATTCAGCTTGTTAACAAATAACGTATGTGAAAAAAAATAAAATTTAAACATTTTTACAATTAATTATAAAATGTATTTATTTTACCAAAACAATTATATTATGCAACCAGGGTGAGGTGTATCAATGCACAGTAAAACTGATGTATCAGTAAATTTTGAAGAAACTAATTATTACAATAATTAATATACCTAAATATACGTAAGAAAATAAAATACAAAGTAAACCATGTACATATAATTACAAAGAATATGTGAAACAAAAGGCGGTTCTTATTAATTAAATCTCCAGGACCGAATTAATTAGTGCGCTATTCCAGAAAATCATCAAAGGTTGCATTCTCATCCTTAGATTGGTGTTTGGACAAAGAGTGTCACATCACTACAGAAAATTATGGAATATCTCAGTTCTATTATACATTATACTGCTTATCCTGAGTAATTATAAAATTGCATTGTCAAAGCCATAGATATCTTACTTAGTTAATTAAAAGTATATTGTTTTAAGATGATTTTTTCAATAAAAATTGTCCTTAGAACAAAATCCGTTAGTAATGATCTCAATAAAGAATGTTACGTTATGATTTTATTAGGTTTGTATTTGAATTTTTATTTATTTAATATTATTTATTCATTTTTTTCTTGTTTCTCAGGGGACAGCAGGAACACCGGGCAAGAATGGTTTTCCGGTACAATTTTTTATTTTTATTTATTCTATCATGTATCATTTTTCACAATCTTCTAAAAAATCATGATCTTCCAATCATGCGCATATCATCATAATACGTATTTGAATAAAATTTGAAATGTAGAGAAAATTTAACACGCCTAGGATCATACAGGGTGTTTTTAAATTTATGCGACAAAATTCAGCAGGTGATTGCTGGTAAGAAATTAAGTTGGGTCTTTCTTATAACAAAATTTCCTCTACCTACCCCTTTCCGAGATATCTTCCTCAACAGGTTGTAACTAAAAGTAATTTTCTTTTTCCGAAATTTCAGTAAAGCTGAAAATTGAAATTCTGTAATTTTCGTGAATTTCCAGCATTTATAGTGAATCGTATTACATTTTACATCTTTACTGTTTTGTGACTGCACGAAAATTACAGAATTTCATGTTTTTAACTTTACTGGAACTTTAGAAAAAAAATAAAAGTCACCACTTTTTAAGGGTGATATCTCGGAAAGGGGTGGACTGAGGAAATTTTGTTGTAGGAAAGACCCATCTTGATTTCATACGAGCAATCACCTCCTAAATTTTGTCGCATGCATTTAAAAACACCCTGTATATTTAGGTATTTGTAACCTTCATTCCTTCACCTCTCAATAGTTTTTTTTCACCACAACATTGGTTTTGGAAAGTGTTTCTGCCTTCGATGCATCAAATAATACACTTTAGTTCCATATCTACAATGAATGTGGACAAACTGTTCAATATGAAATCGGAATTATTGGGAACTGTCTTAATCTTTCCTTTGTAGTTTTCAAAGCACTTTTCACTATGAAACATAACTTTGATTATTAGGTTTGAATCAGGAACTTTAATTTCATAGAAAAATGTACTTATTATTCAAGAAAAGAGGAATTAAAATTAATTAAGTACTAGAAAATTTCGGATTAATACCAAAAATGAAACTTTGGGTCTTACTGGGTGACCGTTCAAACTGGACTCTCGATTACAACTCTAAGTAACCTCGCAAGCAGCGAGGGAAAACTGCATTTATAGGAGAAAATTGGCCACGCCTTCCTTAACCGCCGAAATTATTGTAAACATTAGCCCGGTGCCAAAACAGTCACAGTAAGATAATTATTTTAACAAACTTAGAAATATTTGGAGGCAGTGGCGTACCGGTAGAAATTTCTAATCGCAGTAAACAATTAAAGAATATTAGTATGCACAAATATACAAATTGTTGAAGGTGTCGTTTCAACAGGTTTAATGTATTTCAAAATTCCCTCAGACAATCAAAATTATAATAACAGCTTCTAGATTAAGTGCTCAAAAATTTGGTTTCACTTGACCCATTCCAGTATGCAGCATAAAATGACATACGAATGTGTACCTATATGGAGTTGATGAGACATCATTGGCTAGTTCATGAACATGAACATAAATGAACATGAACATTCATTGGACAGCCAAATTTCACTCAATATCTAGGCCACAAACTCAGTAATGGCAAATACTATCTATTGCACATAATTGTTCAGGGAAGAATAAAGGGCAGAAGCCACAGAGGAGTAAAAAATAAATTGAACAATTGAGTAATAACAGAAATTAGACTAACCTCAGTGTAGAACAAAATATTTCAAGTTACAGAAGATAGTGAAGCGTTCAAAGAAGTGATCGCCAAACCAAGCTGAGAAAACTGCTTGATCCATTACCTCCTATTGAAAATTATGGTGGTATAATTACTGTAAAAGGGAGGGGATCGATGTAGAGATAAAGCTCGTCGTTATGGGGTGTCATTTCATGAAATAAAATTGAATAATTTTCTTTATAAATCCACCCAATTATTAATACAGGTAAAAGATGTTGTCACACTTGTTCATGTATTTTTATACGAAAGAACAATGAAGATCTATGTATCTATCTATCTAATACAGGTAAAAGTGAGGTTATGTAGCTTGAATAATCATTTTAAAAAGTGCTAGATCTTCAGTTGTATTCAGCATCGTAGTGTCTAATTTTAAGCAATTAGTCCTAAACAGGTGATAAATGTATGTTATCCAGCAAACCGATGAATTTTGTTAATTAGGAAGAGATCCTTCAGGCTACCAATCCATCACAAACTCTCACTTAGTCCAAACTTAATGTGAAAGTGTCTCGTCTTAATGAAAAATTCCATACATCATCATTCTCTAATATTCGATTATTACTTCTTAATGAATCGCTTCTGTCAGTAACTCAGTTAAAATCTCATCAATACAGAACGGTTCAACAATATGATTTCCCAGCACATATTTAGTAAGAATTTGTATGCATCGTAAAGTATACTGTTTATTGAAGCTGAATTATTAATAAGCCGGTTATTTAAATAATCGCCTTGTAGTTAGACGATGTATATTTGATCTTTTGAAATACAAATAAGGTTAGAGCTGGAAAAATTAAATATTTTTCTAACAGTAAAATATCAGACATGGCAACATCGCTTACAATTCGTCCTTGTTAATCTAAAGAATGAACTGATTATTCATTATTCGCGAAACGTTGCCATAAACTATCTACCGATTTGAGGGATATGGTAGCTTTGACATTTTCTAGTGGTAACATATGTATCTGTAAAGTAGGGAGGATGAGTGTAGGCTCACAGCACTTAGGCCACATGTGACCCATTGTACATCCTCCTGAGTAGTTGTCCTCCTAGGTCAAGGTCTATCCTGTCCTTCCCAGGAAGGTGGACATGTGACTAGGAGACATTTCCTTTATATCGGTAGGTGTAGGCCAAGACTCACCGAACACACACTCTCTTATTGACGATAACTCCGGACACTCGTATAAGACATGCCTGACAGTTTCATCTTCCTGTTCACACGTCCTGCATAGAGGCTCATAGGCCAGTCAAAAATCCTACTGTTAAACGTAGGTTTTCCTGGTCATCGCCATATTTCTTCGGCGCCAGCTTCCCAGGGTCGCCCGTGGTGATCCTGGCAAGACTGCATCCTTTGACTTCATCCCATCTCTTAAGGGATTGAGCATGGGTGTAACGTTTGGCTAGTTCCACAATTGTCGAAGTCGTCAGGCCGTAGGTGTCACTGGGTCCTGGTAGCATTATTGAACAAAAAATGAAGAGACCTTGCAAACGATATATCACAAGCCCATTCTTCCGATTTGAAAAATTAGGTGTTTGTAACTGTCAATCGAAGGGGTTGAAGGTAGGAAATACATTTTCACGTTGAAAAATGTCAATTTATGATTTAAATTCAACTGGTCTAAGGTGAAAAATACTTTCTAATAGATTTAAAATATAGAATGTATCCAATGCGATTAAAAAAAATTGGCTGATGAAGGAATTGAAGGTTATACAAAAAAAGAGTTTACGGGATAAACATCACACTTAAGTTATATAGGTAATTTTGATGAATTTAAGATGTCATTACCAAAAATCTGTTTAATTGTAATCATGGACAATTTCCATAGATTTAAAAAAAAACGAAGTTTGAAAAATGATTCGAATGCAGATTAAATATTTAGAATTTAATAGTTGTACGTTAAATACATACTTAATGATCAAAATTATTACAGGGTCAAAAAGGAAAACATGGCAATAGGGTAAGAATAAAAAGGAAATTATGCCCGTTAGCTTCAACTAAAAGCAACACGAAGTAGTAGTAATAATAATAAATATATCTAACAGCGTATATAGAAAATATTAGTGGAATCCAAATAAATATCTTAAAATAAAATTGTTAACGTTTATTCAACAGGAAAAAGTCTAATAAGAAAGTCCATTAAATTCTATGTTACATTCAAATGAACGTAGATAAAGTGCATATTTTCAACAATACATAGACACAAAATTGTATTTCCATTACTAGCTATGAAGTTGACAATTTTATATTGTCTTTTTGCCAACTGAAAAGTTGAATTTCTCCATTAGTGGTTAATATTCTTAAACTATTGTTTTCTAGGTTAATAATGGACAAATTCAAATGTTTTAAGAAAGAATCCAGCTTAACAAAACCTTGTGAAGCTTAATTTTGAAAGCTCAGGAGATTGTCTTCAACATATTTGTAACAAGATAAAACTATTTGTATGAAAATCCCAATATTTAAAATTCGCGCTCAACTTAAAATGAATGATGAGATAAGGAGTGCGTTCATAATCTATGGGTGAGGTGAAGAGCGAAAACAGACATTAATAACCCTTCATAGTCATTTTCCTAATGATGTATAAATGCATTTGAATTAACCAATACTAGTAAATTACGTCAGAAGTGTAAAACTCTTTTTGCAGCTCAGGTAGGTTACTTATCTAATTTTTGTTTGGTGAATGTTAATGAGATAGGTTTTGATATGATAAAACCAGGTGAAGAAAAACCAGGTGAAGAAAAAACCAATTACAAAAAAATAGAGTACAATATGGAATATTCACAGAACCCGGAAATTCAGCAAATATATGTAGCAGAAATAACTCGAGGATGCCAAATGCGTAATCAAGAAAACCTGCAAAGTATAGATGAGAAGTGGGAAAAAATGGAAGGCAACCAAAAAAATTATTTCCAAAATACAAAATTCAAGTAGAAAGAAATGGTGGAATGACGAATGTGCAATGGAAATAGAGAAAAGAAAAAAATTGAGAATTAAACTGGAAAAACAGAAGATACAAAGGCATATAATAAACAAATAAGAAAAGCAAATAAAGTATGCAGACAAAGAAAAAGAGAGGAAAGAGAACAGAAAACTATGGAAATTGGAAATTACTATCAAAAGAAAGAGATACGAAACTTCTACAGAAAAGTAAAAAAAGAGAAACGAACACCAAACCGGCACTTTAGGTGAAAGATGTGAAAGGGAATTTGATAGGTGAGGATAGTGAAATAAGAGCGAGGTGGAAAGAACATTTTAAACAGACGCTTAACACATATGGAGTAGAGAACATACAAGAAGTAGATTGCGGGTGCATAAACACAGAAGTTCCAGAACCAACTATACAGGAAATTGATGAAATAATAGTTCAACTCAAGAACAACAAATGCCCTGGTATAAACAGAATTGCAGTAGAAAATTTTGAATATGCCGGTGAAGAACTGACACAACAAATTTACGAATTGATATTGGAAATATGTAGAAAATAAGAGATGCCCAAAAATTGGAACCATTCTCTGATAATACCTATTCCAAAAAAAGGAGATGCCACTGATTGTAATAATTACAGAGGGATATCCCTATTAGATGTCGTATATAAGGTCATAGCTATTGTGATTAAGGAAAAATTGGAACCAATCTCAGAAAAAGTAATAGGAGAATACCAAGCTGGCTTTAGAAAAGGAAGAGGAACGACAGATCAGATATTGACAATGAAGGAAATACCAGTACTAGTACTTTCCCTTGATTTAAAGTAGGCATATGATTATGTCTCCAGAAGTAACCTGTTAAAGGCTTTGAATGAGTTCGAGACCCCAAGAAAATTGGTGAATCTTGTGAAGATTCAAAACTACTAGTAGTGTACCGATCAGAGGTAAAGGCTCAGAAAGTTTTGAAATAGGAACAGGTCTGAAGCAAGGTGACCTCTTGTCAACATTACTACTCAACCTTGCATTAGAAAAAATAATAAGAAACAGCAAGCCATCAAGTTATTTGTTATGCGGACGATATGGCCATAATTTCAAGAACAGAGAAGGATGTGGGTGAAATAACACATAATTTAATAGAAGCGGCCGCTAAAATGGGACGAAAACGAACTGAAAAGTAAGCTGATGAGACTCTGAAACCAGACAACAAATGACAAATTTAGAGTAGAAACCCAAAAAGCAATAATCGAATTTGAATATGTGGAAGAGTTTATATATCTAGGAACCCTGTTAAATAGTGATTGTAGTGAAGAAAAGGAAATTAATCATAGAATCATGAAAGCTAACAAAAGTGCAGGAGCAATAAATCTCCGGTCAAACCATCTGTCATCTGTCAAGGAAATCAAAACTGAGATTGTACAATACTGTAATTAGATGGGAAAGGAAAATATTAAGAAGAATTCTGGGGGGATAAAAAGTAGAAGGGGTGTATATGAGAAGGACAAACGATGAGCCCAGAATAGATGCAACTATTAAATCAAGAAGACTTCAGTGGCTTGGGCACAAAGAAAGAATGGAAGGAGGAAGAATAGTGAAACAAATAGCATGCAGAGCTCCGGAAGGCAAGAAGAAAAGAGGCAGACGTTAAAAGTAGCCAGCAAGATATTTTTGAAATTATTTTGTATTCCAGCAGCATTTAAAGTATTAGTGGAACTTCAGAACTATTTTGACGAATAATTTAATGTCAGGGTTAAGTTCCATGTCAACGTCTGTATCTCTTGTATAAATATACAGTTCTGAGTGAAAACTATCAATGTACTATTTAGTCCTCTGCGAAGCTACGAACTGAAAGATATGTGAGTTAATTAAACGCTGGTAATCGATTGGTAATTAAACAGGATATTACATGGGATGTGTCCCACTAGCAGTTTGTTTATTAGAAAAGTAAATTTGCAACTTAATGAAGTACTTATATGAATAACATATTTACTGTAATGGGATATTTCGCTGTAAATGTTTGTTGCTAAAGAAGATTATTTCTTCATCACATCGACAGCTCTTATTTTGATTAGTTTAGGTAATCCACCGTCTAGACTAACAATTCTAATAATGGGTAAAGATTTAAACACTTTCTATTCAATAAGCTCACCGAAAACAAGAGTAGTCACGATAGAAACATTATTCGGATTACTTAAACCCATTTTTAACGACAATGTTTGGCAATTTTACCGAAGACTTGAATGGAAAATAGAATCGACAAAATTGAATTGGCATTTGTCAACTGAACAACACAATTACATAAATAGTTGAAACTTGGGAGATGTAAAAATATATAGTAGAATGAAGCATTTGAAGCTTGCTAGATATAATATAATAATATATATTATATAGACAGCTAAAAATAATGATACATTAGATTAATCCAAAATTAATTTCTTAAAACCAATACAGTAGTTTTATGATTATCATGTACTCCTATATTTAAGGTTATTCATATTTTAAATTGCAAATTTCACCTATATGTACATATTGTATCTGTAGAAAATATGCAAAATTCAAAACCTGGACTTTTATTTTTAATTAATTTGATGAAATTTAATGAAAAGTAGTAAAGATAAAACATATGCGGACTGTATAACATGACTTAGATTAACATTGCTAATTATGACAGATACGACGATCTATTTTCAAATAGTTTTCAGTATATTTCTTTTGAATTCTAGAGTTTAATGAATATCGCACAAACAATCGTGTCAGAAAATAAATTTCAAACTGGAGAAGCAATATCAATTTTGCGATACTTTTCAAGGGTTTGCTTGTTTCTGATGTGCTGTTTGAGAGGTTTTATTTACGATATTTATAATATATGCTTTTAATATATCTATGGCGTATCCTCGAAGAACCAAAATAAGAACAATTTCAAAAAATTTAGTATCTAGTACTTAGTTTAAAAAATGTCTACGTTCTTAGAAGTATTCAATAATAATAGAATCAAGCTGGACGATCGTCTATATAAAAACAAATTGCTTGTGTACAGGGTGGTTCATGTGGAAGCTCCACCGGCACATATCCTAGTTGTTAGATAGAAACCTAACCTGACAGATTAGTTAATTGTCAAAATGACGTTTATAAAAGTTTGAAATAAACAAAAGCTGGAGTTTGTTCAACCATCCTTTGCCGTTGCGTAATAATCGATGACGTATTCTGCTGTTTTACGTATGTCTTATATTACTTGAATGTTATTTTACACTTAACCTCAAAATTATAATCAATGACATAATATTATGTTAATTCTTTTTTCTTATTCTTTTGGGAATCAAACCACAATAATGTTTTTTATCCCAATAAAAACCGTTCCTGGAACGTGCACTTCAACACATTTCAACAACTTATAACTCGAGAACGGAAAAAGATATCGACATACGGTTTTCACTAAAGTTCCTAAACTTACTTCTAGTTTCTGTTGACGTTGTTGCCGCATGTAATTTTTTTCTGAAAATTGACGAAAAAAAAATTAAGGTTTTTGAACCAAAATTGTGATCTTAGATTAAATAGGACACCCTGTAATTCTTAAAACCTTTGAAAAGACCCTTTCTTCTTCCATCCAAAAATGTATACATTGTTGGCATTCACCCACGTTTTTAGGGAATAATTTACTTTTTCATGAAACCACTTCCAAATCTAAAGGACCACATTCTAACAACTTAAAACTATAGAATGGGACAAGGTATTGAAAACAGGTTTTACTGAAATTATTAAAAATAACAAGAAGGTATACTAAATGATGTATATTTCCAGCAAGATGGTGCTCCACCGCATTACTCTTTAATAGCGAGGAATTCTTTGAATATAACCTTTGGAGACAAGTGGATAGGTCAAGCTGGTCCTATTGAATGGGCTCCCTATTCTCCAGACTTGACTGTACCGGATTTTTTTGTATGGGGGTATATTAAGGACAGATGATACGATCCAACACCTTCAAATTTAGCAGAACTGAGGAATAACATAATCAATGTGTTTAATGTAATTACTCCAGAAATGCTCCAAAATGCATTTACACATTTTTTATTGCGCTTACATACATGTATTGAACAAAATGGAGGTCATATTCAACAATTACTTTATTAATGTATGTTTTGTTTTTATTTTTAAGTAAAACCTGTTTTCAATACCTTGTCTCATTCTATAGTTTCAAGTTGTTAGAATGTGGTCCTTTAGATTTGGAAGTGGTTTCATGAAAAAGTAAATTATTCCCTAAAAACGTGGGTGAATGCCAACAATGTATACATTTTTGGATAGAAGAAGAAAGGGTCTTTTCAAAGGTTTTAAGAATTACAGGGTGTCCTATTTAATCCAAGATCACAATTTTGGTTCAAAAACCTTAATTTTTTTTTCGTCAATTTCCAGAAAAAAATTACATGCGGCAACAATGTCAACAGAAACTAGAAGTAAATTTGGGAAGTTTAGTGAAAACCGTATGTCGATATCTTTTTCCGTTCTCGAGTTATAAGTTGTTGAAATGTGTCAATTTATAGATGGACACCTTGTATTTTATTTCACATTTTACCAGAGGTGTGATCTACTTTGAATGGACCTTAATAAAATTTGACAACAAAGTTTTGTAGTCTTAAACTTCAAAATATTATTGATTGTCTAGTTGTCATATTTTTTCGTTGTGTCAGATAGGGACCAAAATTTTTTTTATCAATTTTATTACTAGTTAATCTTGACAACGGTAGCTGGAACGCTACCGAAACGTCGAAATAAAAAATAAAAAACATTATTGTGGTTTGATTCCCAAAAGAATAAGAAAAAAGAATAAGTAATGCCACAAGGAACTTACAGAAGATATTATGTTAATTGTTTTCAAAATATGACAACTGAACTGTCAAAAGTAACAGATAAAATGTATGTCGACCTTAGAAAAGAAATACGTTAATGACGTCATAGTTCCGTCTCATCCATTTAATGAATGAGAGAGCAAGCTGGACAATGTATGACGTAACGGCAAAAGATGGTTGAACAAACTCTACATTGACTACTTCAGTGGAAGGAAAACGTCCATTTTCTTCACAACAGTTGCAATCGGGTTCACACTAAACTAGTCATAAACGGCTGGACCGATTTAAATGAAAGTTTTCATAGGAAAGATTTTTGGGTTGAAATAATACCCTTTTTGGTGTGCGTCATCGATTGTTAATCTCCTTCTATCACATTACGTAGGAAGAAATGGAAAAAAAGGTAGGTCTGTGATTGATCCTAATAAAAATATCACAATAATGAACCGTTTGAATGTTTTACAAACGTTAACCCTAATCTTTGACTTACAAAAATTTGATTGGTTGATGTTTAGATTACGCGCCAGCACAACCTATCAATCGCGAGGTTAAAATACTATGAAGTCGTAACTTTCGTAGCGGTATTGCGTCTTTTTCTACTGTCACACTGACAGTTCTTGTCAGGTGTATACTTTGTTGCTTACGGTCAATTATTATTCATGAAAAGTGAATATTAATCTTATTGTTTTATTTATTTGAATAATACAAAAATATGCCTTGATACACGAAAAACATCAGTAATTTGAAATTTCTCAAGTATTTTCAATTAGAAAAAGAAGCTGGTAATTATGAATTGCATTGCCTTTTCGAATTTGGCAAAATACTATACAGATGATTTTATTTATCAAATTTAAGGTTAACTTTATGTCAAAATAGCAAATAAAATAAACGATATGCCGAAAACCCGGATATACGTCACAATCGATGACGCACACCAAGAAGGGTATTATTTCAACTATAGGTAGAGTTTGGTCAACAATCCTTTGGCGTAACGTCATAATCGGTGACGTATTCTGCTGTTTTTCGTATGTCTTATATTAGATTGAATGTTATTTTACACTTAACCTCAAAATTATAATCAATGACATATGTTGAGAACATTGGTTTCAAAATATGACAACTGAACTGACAGAAGTAACAGATAAAATTAATGTCGACCCTATATAAGAAATACGTTAATGACGTCATAATTCCGTCTCACCCATTTCATGAATGAGAGAGCAAGGTGGACAATATATGACGTAACGGCAAAGAATGGTTGAACAAACTCTACCAAAATTAGTACCAACCTCATATTTCTTAATAAAAATCTACTTAGGCCAAGGTAACGACGCAATGTCTATCGGGTCTACTAATGTATAAATTATGGACAAAACAAACAATAAAAACTGAGATAGAACACAAACTTGCTTACATTGTCAAACGAAAAACACACTGGCATTGTGTGCAAATCTAGTATTCATTCATACAATATAAATCCTGTGGACGATTACTCCTGTCATAACTGTTGCAAAACCGTTTGAATGGAATGAGACTGAGGTCTAGTAAACTCTCGTTTTTAATCACTTAGCTGCTGTTTTGATTGTTTTTTTCGTCGTCTGATATTTTTATTATTATTCAATTCAGTTCACATCAGACAGTTTACTGACTGCCTAATGTATTATTTGTGAGGTTTTTATCATTAAAATAAATATACATTACATTGACATTGTTATAGAAAGTCTGCATGACAACCAACTGACTTACAGCACAACTCTAACTTATCGGTTGCCCTCCAAAACAATATGGCTACTCCAACTTTGATAAATCATCACTGCCTGTGAAACATCACTAACAGCTCTTTGCAGTTTTTTTAAAGTTAAAATTAAATGAATAATTTAAAATTCTGAAAACATAACCCCGAAAGGAAAGACGTAAAATCACAGGTATGGTTGAAATAATACCCTTCTTTCGGCATGTCGTTTATTTTATTTCTTATTTTGACATATAGCTAACCTTGAATTTGATAAATAAAATCATCAGGTTCGTATTCAGCCAAATTCGGAAAGTCTATAAAATTAATAATTACCAGCTTCTTTTTCTAACTG
Source organism: Galerucella pusilla (assembly GCA_910591695.1). Lineage (NCBI taxonomy): Eukaryota > Metazoa > Arthropoda > Insecta > Coleoptera > Chrysomelidae > Galerucella > Galerucella pusilla. The sequence goes on along the minus strand of CAJUYI010002891.1, from coordinate 12,214 downwards.
AAAATACTTGAGAACTTTCAAAATGCTGATGTTTTTACGTGTGTCTAGGCATATTTTTATATCATTTAAATAAATACAACAATAACACTAATATTCACTTTTCATACCGAAGCGATCATCAATTTCCTGCTGAACGCGTGTTTTGTTAACTGATCAGATTGAGCGCTCAGGTATCAGTCGCCATTTTTTCAATCAGAATTAAAATACGCTACTTGCTACCGATTGATGATGCATCAACTGTCATGTATGACATATGTTGGAAACATAAATTATAAATATCTTTGTTTGGAGATATTTTAGTTTGTATTCCAGTGAAAATGAGTGAACAGCTGGAGGTTACTTATTATTTCGAATCATTAATAAATTGTATAGTTTGTGAGGAAATTCAACTCTCCATGCTCCAAAGTGGGAGCTCTATTTATTGTAATTTAATCCCATTTTTAATGGTTAGAAGTAATACATATTTCATAATTGTCGTATATATCAAATAAAATTGAGTTGTTGTTGTTGTATTCATTGACATTTGTTACATATATGTCGATGGTTTTATTAGCACGTTCAGCAGAATTACGAACCGATGGATCACTCTAAAAATCGCTACCTGATCAACTTTGTTGGGATGAACGCGACCATTGACCGTAAACAACAATGTACAGAGCTGTCGAGAACTGTCAGTGTGACAGTAGAAGAAGACGTGAGACACATTGCCGCTACGAAAGAAACGGCTTCATAGTATTTTGACCTACGGATTGATAGGTTGCGCTTGCGTGTGATCTAAATATCAACCAATCAAATTTTTGTAAGTCAAAGATTGTGGTTAACGTTTGTAAAACATTTAAACGGTTCATTATTGTGATATTTTTATTAGGATTAATCACAGACCTGCCTTTTTTCCATTTCTTCATACGTAATGTGTGAGAAAGACATTAACAATCGATGACGCACACCAACCATAATACGTTGAAATTAAACCTGATAAACCATTTTGATCGCGACATAAGCGCGCGTTTTTGCCTAAATCATATGTCACTTGGGACGGGATTTATATTGTATGGACTTTATATCTCAATTTTCTATTGATTCTCTATTCATTCTTGTTTCACCTCTTCTCCAATATTTTCCAGTAAGGACAGCCGTGGCGGCACAGAAGTTTTCACAAAAGATTAAAGATTCGATAGAAAATTTGGTACAATTTTTAAAATTAATCGGGTGCATATAAAACGTGAACCACGCTGTATATTTTTTGGAATATGTGTATAGCAGGTGCCAAACGTGATAGTGAGCCCGCCCCCATGCGCACAAACTTATTTTCAATGTTACCTCCCACTACAGCTCTTGCAAGACATATAAATGCTCTGTACAGAGCTGTCCTCTAATTCTGTTGGCGTTTGGCATTGTCTGAATAGTTTTTGTACGACACTGACCGGCAAGGGGCTGATCGTAATCCAATAGTAATTTAGTTGGGAGAGTCTATACCTGCGCGCGATCTCTCGCCATCACGTTTGGCACTTGCAGTACTACTGTGCGTTGTGATTGTTGTGTACAAAATAGAATGTCATCTCAAGTTATGTAATACAATCTGCATACTGCATGTATTCACCCTGTGTCCAGACCGAATACAGATTTGACTTCCTGCTGTTATTAATTATATTATATACGTTCAAAATTCGCTGGAACCATTCCTAGCACATATTTTTTGGTACAAAACTATGAATTAAAACTTGAAAATTATTATTTTGATTTATAGTCTTGAATGTGTGGCGTACAGAAACTAATTTAAAATATTTATGTTGTGACACAAACAATCTGTTGCAGGGCCAGACTGGGGTGCGCGGATTTCCGGGATTTCCGGTTTGTTTCATTTATTTATTTCGGTGGTGGTGAAAATCTAACCAATGCGAAACTCATTGTACGAGTATTAACAACTAAATAATCAGGGCTATTCACTAGGCAAAGTTGTTATGGATAGCAACTGTAAATTGTCGTTATGTTCAAGGTCAGTTGCTAAACGCGAAATTGGTATTCACTATTGTATTGAAGTGAAGTCGCTATAAGAGTTGCTATGCATAATGACATGACAAGTGGCTATAAGAAGTGGTTCACTGACAACTGCTCCAGAGGAGTTGTTAACGAAAACTACTTGCGTCAGACACTTATGTTTTTATTTATTTATTCCATATTCTATATGCATGTGCTGCTTTGCACAATATATGTATCAAAGCTAATATACACATGGATGATTTAGGGCCACTGGATGATGAAGAGAATATAAACATTCCAGACCCAATTCAGAGACCAGAAAATGTGAACATTTTAGCTTTAGGTAGTAGACCAAGAAGAACTTTAGTTGACCATTTTAGGTAATTTTCTCTGTTATAGAGAATTATAATTTCTGGTCATTCTTTATAAATCCTACTGTACGTGTCTTGATAAGAATCCATCATACCTTTTCAATACAGCTACCAATTTCATTTATTTTGTCTTTAAATTATTTTAATTCGTTTTTCAAAAGGATTTTGATCGTAAACTATATAATATTTAAATTTAGCTTAACCGAAAAAATAAACAATCACAAAGATATTTGAAGTTTATAATTATTTACTCTGTCAAAGCAAAGAAACGATTAGACCTATTTTGCGCACATTAGAACTATTTTGCGGCGCTGTCACGTCCATTTTCACGTTTGGGTCTTGAAGGTTGTTATCATAACAACAGTTGCCAACCGTGTATTAGAGAATACCAAAATTTCTAAAGTGGTTACTAAAGTCATTATCGAAAGTTGTTAGCAGAGTTGCTATGGTTAACAACTGCGATAACCACTTTACTTACAGAATAGCCCTGCTTAACGTTGGTGTGGATTGTGTAACCATATACAGGAATTTAGATTTGTCGGGAGTTGTTTTAATGCGATTATAGTGACATTGTTTCATAATAATGTTATACTCAAATGAAACTAATTATATCCACCATTTAATGGAGACATTATGTAAATCATGGGAAGATATTGATCATTATTTCGATATTGCCATAATCATCGTCAGAATAACTGAGGTTACATTTGATGTAATGCTTACCTTTTTGGCTAGACCAAATAGTGACCCATCTGATACATAATAAAAAAAGAAGATTTGATATTACAAATACTAAAGCTTAGTTATTATTAGCCCTTTGGATATTCTTTATCCCATTTAGGGTGCGGGTATTATAAAACTATTTTGACATATAACTAAAAGTTAACTTGTAGAATGACGTCACACGTTATAGTTAACTTCAAAATGGCGAAGTTAACTTTGTCGAGTGGAAGAGGAATCTATTATTTATGGCAAAAACAGGCTTTCGTGATTTGATAGTTGCTCTGTTCTGTCGGTTCTGTTAACAATTTGGCATTTATAACCTCAATTAATTGTATTGTGAATATTTTGATTGCTTTAACTTTGTTTTCTTTGAATTTTCCAATGTTAACAAACGATATCCAAGATATTTTTGAGGCACTTTTAACCGACGATGAAGAAGATGCTATGAATATCGTTGAAGGTACTCGGCGACGAAGGATAGATATATAGAAATAGGCTGGACCATTTCACTTTGTGGAACGAAACAGAACTACACTAATGATAGAAGAGATTCAATTTCGTCATTGGAAAAGATGGCTCGTCTATCCATTCAGACAGGAACAAATAAAATAAAAATTAGACACTGGGAACGAAATAACAATTACTCTAAGCAGACATATCAAAACTTGACCATAAAACTAAAGTCAAAATGCGAAAACTCTAACGCTCTAGGCAATGGAGAATATTTCTCTATGCTCCAGGCTATTCTTCTTTTTATTTCTCTCCTTTTTTTTGAAAATGAGACTTTTTTAAAGCTTACATTTTAAAACCTAATTTTAACTTGACTGTTAAATTCAAAGTTAACTTCAAGACATGTTTATAATACCCGCCCTTAGGGCCGCTTTTATAGGTTACTGTTAAATCTTCGAGTTAACTAACATATCTGTTAACCATACAGTTAATTCTACCTGCGAAACTTTTGATTTTATTTATCATCCTGATATCAGCTATCAATTGATAACGTTAAAGTGGATTATCTATCTCTATCCGTAGTTTTTCTAACTATAGTGTTATGCAGTCTTCTGAAGAAATTTTAGAGACCATGGGGTAGGTATTTCTTCCAATATTACATTGGGGCTGATTCCGCAAAAGGGTTCGGGCCCCCAGAAAGGTATTTCAGTCCCCCTCTTTGCTAGTTCATCTGCTATTTCATTTCCTTCTATTCTAGTGTGTCCTGGAATCCATAGTAAGGTGACTATGTTGTTCTCGCCTAGTTCATTGAGTTTGTCTAGGCATTCCCACACCATTTTGGAACTGATTACACAAGAGCTCAGTGCCTTAATGGCTGCTTGACTATCCGACATTATGATAATATTTTGTCTTCTGTATCCTTTATCAATATTGAACTGGGCGCACTTTCTTATGGCGTGGATTTCCGCTTGAAAGATACTTGGGGTTTTTCCCAAGCTTTCAGAGTGTTTGGTTCCTGGCCCGAACACTCCTATCCCAGTTCCTTCTATTGCTTTTGAGCCGTCTGTGTACCATTGAATGGCATTCTTTCCAAGTCTGTTAATGGTATTTGGATCCCATTCCTTCTTGTTGCTTCTGTCATTCTTACGGTAATATTATCTCAATATCGAAACAAATGTCAATATCATTTCATGATTGGTTTCATTTATAACATTAATATAAGTAAAATCGACAAAGTAAGGGTCCAAACAGTAAATGTTTCATTATAATACGTAACCAAATAATACATAAATTGTTTATAACACTCACTGAGACCTGACGGATCAATTGTGCCCAATTCTTCTACTTGGTTCCTGAGTAGAGTCTCATAGACTAGTGGTTCATTTAGTCCTGAAGGAGTTTTAGGAAATCTGCATGTTCCAGTTTAGATAAGCGTCTCATTTCTAACCAGTACTATCCCTAGCCATACTACGCATTCTACAAGTATGTCTTCAATTCCATTAAATATTAATTCTTCCTGCTTCCCTAGTTCGAATTTTGGGAGATGCACATGCAGGCGGCTTGTTAAAACACCTGTCAAAACTCCTAGTACTGTCGTACTCTGATTAGGGCATTCATTGATCCATTTGTTCTTACCTGTCTGTTGTTTTCAATACAATATTTGATCTTTATTGACCCAACAAGTTCTCAGCTCAATAGCCAGATTCTCGCTTTTTTTGGCGGTGATACCGCGAAAGGGTCCCGGCTCCTAAAGGAGTGTTTTCATTCCTGTCTTAGCTAGTTCATCTGATATTCCATTTTATTCTTGGAACCCACAGTAAGATGACAATGCAGCCCTCGTCCAGTTCTAGGCTCCCCCATATTATTTTAGAATTGATTACACAAGCTTCATACCGATCTAATGATCTTTTAGATATATTGAGGCTAATCACTCTACCCCTAACCAGAAATGTTTACCGAATCCACTGGCTGCTCCAGCCAGTGGTAGGGATCTTTAGAGATCCCAACATCCATAGACTCGGGTCTTCGGCTTTAGGTCTCCTGCGAGTACTAACCGCGTTCGACACTACTTCACCGTAATTATTGTATTAGAGGCGTTCCAATGCTGTGTTGGGTCAACACTACATTGGTAAAATATTAACAATAAAGAATAGGAGATAAATTGTAATTGTTTATTTCACAAAGACATTGAGCTATGGAACCATGTAGGCTTTTTATTTTTTAAAGAAGACGCTGAAGGATTTTTCTGGTTTGGGGTGGACTTATTAGATGAGAAAATGTATAGATGTGAAAAACACAATAAAACGTTTATGACTTCATATCATCGTATAACTGAAATTCATTATATTTTGCATCCTTGCTTTTGTTCATTTTCGTTACCTAACCAACATGCTGCAATAACAATTATTACTTTAACTCTATTAACTCCGCTTTTTGGTATTTAATCAGTGGAAAGGAAATTGTCACATTTCCGGGCTATTTTCGAAATAATTTATGTTTTCCAAGTCTAAGAGAAAACTGTATGCCTCCAAAGCAAATTTTCGGACGACATAAAACAAATCAGGAAATTAGTAGGAAATGTATAAAGCGAAATATCATCGTAAAATATTTACCGACTTGTATATAATAATACTTATTACTTCCGTTGATGTTTGCACTTGATATTATCATCCTTTTGTCGTGCATTAATATTTTCTTACAATTTTCTAAGACGGAAGAATGCCTTGCTGAGATGGTGTTTGTTTTCAGCAATGGAACACATCATCAGCGGACAATTTTAAGTTAGTATAAAAAATTTAAACGTGGACAGATTAATCTTCGCGATAATCCTAAACCAGGTCCATCAATAAGCTGACCCAAGAAGATCGGCATGTCACATGTCGTGAAATTGGAGTATCATTAGGCATTTCAAAGAAAACAATTTAAAAATGAATTAGTTTAGATTAGAAGTGGAGTGGCTCTTTGTTCTATCCCACTGCGACCTTTGCAGATCTATTATGGACCTTCCCATATTATTTAGAGCTCGATATCTAGCTTTATTCCTATTATTAGACTTATTATCCTGGATACCGCCTCCCTTTCAAAGCTCTCTGTCCTCGTTTTTTTTTCTGAGTAAGTGAAACCACACCCTTGCTAGGCCTTCGCACTCACAGAGTATGTGCTCCGTGGTTTGGTCTTTTTCCTGGCAGAACCTGCATAGTCTGTCATCAGCTAGGCCAGTTGTGTGCATACGTTTTCTCAGCCTACAATGTCCGGTCAGCATTCCCACCATCATCTTCGTCGTTTCTCGACTTTGACATAGTAGGTCGTGTGACAGTTTGGCGGGAGGGCTTTTAAGGAATACTTTAGCATATCTTTGTCCTGGGGTTTCATATCATCAGCGCAACGCCTGGCTGTTGCAATTCCACAGGAAGGTTCTGGCCCTATCATGACCTCTGTTGATCCCTGCTTGGCTAATTCATCGGCCTTTTCATTGTCTTTTATTCCTTGGTGGCCTGGTACCCAGGCTAGGGTCACTCTATTGTTATTACCTAGTCTGTTTAGGGCCTTCCGACACTCCCACACCAGATTTAATGTTATCCGACATGAGCGTATCGCCTTTAGTGATGCTTGGCTGTCGGAGTAGATAACGATCTGTTGACGGATGAACAGGAAGCAGGTAAACTCTAGTTGCTAATTATTATTGTCAAAAAATTCTAAACCAAATCAACACAGAAAACTTATAAATATATACAGTATTGTCAGTGGTGATGAATCCTAGATTTATTTTTATGAACCCGAAAATAATATCAAAGAACTGATCTGCTGCCTGGTACGGCACCATCATCAGTGCAAATGCATTTATGTTCAAGTGTTTCTTAAGGGTATACAGAGTAACCAGCTTTTTATTGGACACATTTGTGGAATTACTAAAATATATCCATTATCCCTTTCTGTTTATATTTACCAATAAAAGTATGGATACTCTGTATACAGCATTTTTAAGTTTAGCCAAACGTTAAGATAGAACTAGTATAGATCCAGGAACTGTTAATTAGATTTACCTATATGCTTGATTTAACTGAAAATATTCAAAATCCTTACAATATTATCGACTAAGTACCGATTACAATCCTGTCACTGAAATTTTACAGAATAATGCAGCAGTGTTTCATTTCACGTAGACAAAAATTTAATTTATTTCAAGTGCATGGCTATATGCCATCTAGCCAACCGAAAATTCACCCCGCGCCTGAGATAAACATTTCCCCTTATTCACCCTATGTCATGCTACTCGAGCAGAAAACATCTCTACTCGCTTCACCCCAAAGATAATAATTCTTATTATTGTTCTAATTTGTTTTGGAGGTATAGTAATAGTGACAGATAATGTGACAGTTTGCGTTTCCAAAAAGCTGGATATACATAAAACAACATTTTAATTTTATGTTTTCAGGGACCAATAGGACTTGATGGCCCTAAGGGAGAACCAGTAAGTACGATTTTGTTGAAGTTAGTGCAATATTTGATAATTGTTTTTTTATTATTTAATAAATTGGAGTGAAAAACAAGTTTTGCTGTCGATTTATAGTTTGTATTAATTAAATAGAGAGATATTGCCAATTGCATATGGTGCGGCCAATTGCATATGGTGCGGTATTTATGGAGCGCTATTTTAATAACTAGTCCAATAAATGAAGGCGAAAAATACCGTCAACATGGGCATCTGGTCCAGCTAGGAATTTTTTTTTAATTTGCAGGTAATAGTGGGTATATTGAACCCCTAAAATGTCAGGTGTCTGAAATTTGTGGAAGGGTCGGAAAACGGCTCTAGAGATCCCGAAAATCCGTTTTCCGCCGATATCTCCCGAACTACGATCCCTAGAGTTCATTACCTACAAAAGTTGTCCCCACAATTTCTTTCGTTACACCAATATTTCTTGCAAAAATGGTGGTTGAAAAGTTCGCAGTTTTCTGAAACTTAAAAACTGACGCTTCTAGCCCAAAATCTGGGATGAGCGACCCTGAAAATACACCAATTTCTATGTTTAGGCATCCAGACATCTATGGTAGATGGCGCTACCTTGCATTTTCGAAAGCGCGAAATAATTGAGGCCATGAAAAGAAACATGAAAATGATCGATCTCTTACCCACTCACGGGGTCAAAAAAGTTATCGCTTTCTTTAAAATTGAGACCCTGGCCTGCTTTTATTGGACAGACCAATCCTAGGAATGATTGTGTGCGAAAAGGATTGAAAGTAGACGCTAAAATTGCGAAAATAACTTTTCCATTCTTTATTACCGAATACCTCTTCCTACACAGACGATACCTTCTCCAGGAACAAATGGTGGTTGTCTTACCTGATCTTGCTAACATTTATTAGGGTTTCTAGTCCTCGGGTAACCGTTGTAACGTCTTCAGTCAGAGCTTGATCACAAATAAAACACACGGGCGTACTAGAATCCTCTACGACCATTTTTCTACAGGAATGAACGATATTTATCATCATCATTAGATGTCATTTCACCCACAACAATATTAATGATCTTAATAAAAAAAATGAAACCTCACCGTGTGCTCCAAAAAAAAGAAGCTCAAGAATTTTCAATATTTCCCTGTGTTTTTTATCAATAAAAATTTCAAAATTTATTATTTAATAATAACAATAAAATTAATAATGACTTCAATTTCACTTTTTACACTGGAATACTACCAATTTATTCTTGAAAAATCACGGAAGAGATAGTGTTTACATGTAAAATTGTCAGTTGTTGACAAACAATGCAGCAGAAAGCATCCACGTGTACACGCACTAGAGCAGACGCTGTCGACCACACTATAGCAGACGTTGTCGACCACACTATAGATGGGTGGCGTGGCGGCGTGCGAGAATAAAATGAGGCATCCATTACAACAAATTTAGAGACAAATTTCTTTTTAATGCATCAAATAAAATACTTGATACACATATCAAAGGAAAGTTCAGAATGTGACCTTTCATCGGGTATGATGCTTGACCGGGAAGAATTTTACTGTAAAGAGAAAAAACTGCTCAAAAAAACTCAGAAGAATAGCTGTCTTCCCTCAGAAAACTGGAAATTTCACCGATTTTCCTGAAAACCTGGGCCAAAAAAAATTATACCATCGGCAAGAGGATATTCTCACCTTTCTCCCAATATCAATTATAAGCGGGTTTGACAGTTCATCATCGAGAAATTCCCGATAAACCAGAGCGCTCGGGAAAACTCCAGAAATCCACAAAAATCGCCTCTTGGAAAACACATTATTCAAAAAAATACGGGAGAATTATTGGTAGCATTGTTTCGGAATAAATAAAGTACCCCCCAAAGAACCATTATCCAATAGGATTGGCTGAAATAACTATTAATAAAAATAATATGAATAAATCCATGGAACCATTAAAAAATCTAGCAAAGACGAATTTTGGCCTGGTTTTGCAATGACCCAGGAGCACGAATTGAGTGGATGAAAACACGCCTTAGTAGCCACAGATTCCTTCTTTCACCCGCACTTTGATTCATTAAAAAATATTGATTTCCACGCGAGTTATTAAAAAATTAGTAATTTACTTGGGAACGTCATGCCCTCAGAGCGTGCTCTCTATAAGCCGGCCTGGAGCTCAATTTTGGGTCGGCGTTCGGGCCATTTATCTCGAAAACTATCTAATTTTTCGAAAAAATGCTAGGTGTTATTTTTGTGGGCAAGGAACTGCTCTTCATTTTTCGTCTGAAGAAAAATTCTCCAGTGTTCAAATCTCGGCAGATATTGCGGGAAAACGGATTTTCTGGAATTTCAGATCCATTTTCCCACCCTTCCACAATGGTCACGTACCTGACATTTTGGGAATTGAATGTGCCTACAATTACCTGCAAATTAAAAAAAAATTGCTCCTACTGGACCAGTTGCCCATCTTGAGACCTTCGTTTACTGAACTAAACAGTCTACCTGAAATTTATTTTGAATAAGAGCTATTAATTGCCATCAATATAATTTAATAACGTAGCGCTGCGATATGTAGGAAGTGACATAACCTGCCTTTTTCTGTGAATACTTATAATTTAAAGAAATCAAAAACCAAACAACCTTACTATTTGCATATTATTTAAACGCAAACAACAACACAATATAAACACCATCTAAACAATAAACAAAAACCTTAACCTTAGAAATCCGATGCGTTTTGTTTTATTTTATCAACTGCGCAGGACAATTATGTGCCGTATTTACAATAGCACTTCACGATAAGTAGCCGTAAATTACGTTATTAGCGTTAGAGACGTAAAAAAGTGAATCGCGCATTTAATAAACGTCAAAATACCGCAAACGTAATTACCGCAGACCATTTTTTAACAAGCAATATCTCTCTAATAAATTCTTGTCGTTTTGTTCAATTTTAAATTCTCTTTAACGGAAAATAATTTCACACTTTGTGAATTTTATCCATTCTAAATAATAATAAAATTAAAACAAACATTCATAATATTCATAACACCTACAGGGTGTTTGATTCAAAGTATCCCAGTTATTGATCTCCAAAAAAGCCCCATTTTTTTCCTAGAGTCTTGGGAAAAAATACTAAATTGGCAACAGCTTGAAAAAAATGTTCAATTCCTGAAGCCGTAAGTTAAAACTTCTACCCTAACCAAGTTATGGGTACATCAAATGTGTCGGAATTCAAATGATCAACCAGTATTACTCTGAATAAATAAACTTGATACAAAATGTTTCATCCGAAAGTCAAGTTTACATAGATGATCAGCTTTATAAACCATCTCAATGATTAGGAATCTCCTAGATTTTTGTGTTCATTGAATAATACATAACTTTTTGGATCCTCAAGATTCTGTAAGTGAAGCAAGTGGAAGGGAATAGGGGCTCTTTGTATATTTTTGGTGAAATCAAGTAAAACTTTGAATATATGATTTTATTAAAGTAACTTTCTCAGAGTTTTTTTGGAATTCGGCTTCGTAGAGTCTTATTTTTTGTGTGTTCTTGGTGATATCTCCAACGCCTCTGCATTTCGTAAAACACATCAAGCATCCGCTTTTTTGCAGGTTCAACTATCACATAATATTTGTTATGTTTCGACTTATATTTCTTAGAAATCTCATCGACATGGGACTTTTTATAAAATTCCAGTATGTTGAACCTTCTTTATCTCATTTTTACCTCCGTGGTATGTTTTTATTTCCAATTAGTGGAACTATTCGGGCTTTAGACATCTGCCCAACTAAATTTTAAATGCTTTTTCTTTTAATTACTCGTGCAATTGACTTCAGTAATCCAACTGTCGTTTAAATGACTTTTGTTAGCAAAATCAACTTCGTATTTTGCGACCAAACTTTGTAGGCATACGTTAACTAAATTGCTTGCTCAATCAATTTCAAATGTAACTGTAACGAGAATAACTGGAATTTTTCGTTGCTACCCTCATACGTTATCTGGTTTGTATGTGCAGAACGCATCCCTGACGTTAATGGAGCTGATGCTGGCATTCCCAGAGAGTCGCAAATTCTTATGTCGCTCATTTGTCTAATAACAATAAAGTTTTGAATTTATTTCATCTTGGGTCCGTGCCGTTTATAAAACAGAAACCACAGTAATTTGTATTGTGGACCAATGACAGAAAACTTGAAATAAAATTCCCCAGTGCCATATTGACTTCAACATAAAAACATTGATGAAATA
>CAJUYI010002890.1:0-12499 GCA_910591695.1 Galerucella pusilla | reverse complement strand
GCACATTTTTCAGGGTATTTCAAAGAAAAATTTACATATTTACAATTTAAGAAAATATTTCGCAGGAGACGTCGGCTTGGAAGCAGACGTAGACGGTTGGAGCATTGGCGACGATAACGATTGAGACGTCGGCGTCGGCGTTAACGTCGGAGTTGGCATCGGCGTTGTCGTTGGCGTTGGTATTGGAGGAACAAGTGTTTTCTCAGCAGCTTCACGATCAAATAGGAAAGTAATGTCTAGCTCCTCAAAGTTTCTCCTAGACATTTACTATGTATCTCCTCCTCTCCTATTGAAAAACGGGTTGAAACGGTACCTGCTCTATCAACAACTACGGTAGAAGACAGTCAAAACAGAATAACTCGGTACCAGCAACAATACCTCAAGAAAAAAAAAATCGGAAATGGTATAAAACAGTTCCTACTCTAATAAAAAAAATCAGCTCTCTCTGCAGCAATACGGTAACTCAAAAACAGATCGACAATGCCTACTCAAACCAACAAACAAAACAGAAAAAACAAGTCAAAACCGGAATAACGGTTCTGGCTTCAATCAACAACAAGTTCTCTGCAAATAATACGGTAACTCGAAAACGGACAAAAAAAAACGGTTCCTACTAATCAACAGTCTGGTCCCTGCTCGGGCGCCATTTTGATATGTATAGCATAGGCTGTCAGGTTTGTCTCCACGGTCAATCCTAAATCTGAAAATCGTAGCTGCTGCTACGACATGCGATGTAGTTTCCACATAACAGTTGACTGTTGTCTGTCTGTTTCTGAGTGGAATCAGGTTCATGCCAGACGCTCTCTGGTAATCGTCCTTGTCCCTGATGTGGTAAGGCACAAGTGATACTGATCCTTTAAACGTAACCTCTTTAGGGGTGTAGGTATTCAAAGCGGCGCTACTTTTCGACGTTCTTAAAAGGATATCAATATTTCGCAGTAAGTCATATAAAATGGGTATGCCTTTGTAATGCTTAACATTGCTATTAAAGAGTGGAGGGCCAAGAGGATGATCATCTCTGCCCTGGAGATACATAGATATGTTAACAAACTGAGTGGAGCTCAGTTTTCGTGCTAGGTCATAACCCAAAAGGTTCCTGTTTGGTACGGCATTTTCACCGGGGGTCAGATCAGCGGGTAAATTCCACGCTTCTGGAGCTGGGTTCTCGCTCTGCAATTTGTCTGTATATATGGCGTCGATGGCCATCCGATACATGACAATAAATGTGAAGGTAACGTTTCATAAGCGTTATGTGAGTTTACATTCACTGGTCCGTAATGACCAGAAATTCCAGAGATCAAATTTGTTGACAACTCACGATACAATGAAAGAACGGCTCTGCGACCGTTTTGATCGCGTATATTTCCGATGCAATCGAGATAGTGGCCTATCTCTTCGGGAACAGCCATGGGAGGAAGTCTGCCCATAAAATCTTCAGCGTTAGTGCGATCCATCTCGGATTCGCTAAGTACATATAGAATTCTTTTCCATAAGAGTATAACTGAGTAATATTCAAATTGAGACAAAGCAATTTGTTGCTGGATCATCTTGTCTCTCGTGAGAGCTAGATATGAACTTTTGATAATATTAAAAAACTGGGAGCAATCAATGTGAAAAGTCAGGGATCTGCTTGCGACTAAGGTCGTAATACCTTCGATGAGGATAGAGTCTGTTACACAGGGGTCGTTCACTTTGTCAGAGTCTCTTTCGGATTTATTTCTAGATTGAAAGGCGTCATCACTATCTTGCTTGGGAACGGAATCTTTAAAACTCTTACCGCGACGTTGACGCGGATGAACAACGGGTTTATCATTGGACGCTGGAACGGGGGATTGAACTGAAGCTTCATCCATTAATCTGGGAGGAGGGAGGCGTTGAGAATAACTTCCTCTGTTACGTGAAAATTCACGTCGTCGTTGGCTTGAATTATTCATAGAAACGTTAACGAAATATGCAGACACTGTGTGATAAACCGATACTTAACGGATACTTAACGTAAGTTAAATGGCCAAATTTGTAACGCGTTTTCTTCCTATACGTGGTCTTCTACCACACTAACACGTCACTATGGCCACCCTTGACTTAAAATCTTGAAACGAAATGCTCGGGAGCCAGATTTTTAACGTGGTTTGCTCCACGGTCCCTTGACCCTTAGCGTCAAGAGTTCCAGATAGCCTCAGATGGAGGTCACGGATAATTCCAGGGGTCTTGTTGAACTTACTTGAATCAACCAATCTCAAATTTCCAACCCGGATGAATTAAATATCGGTTTGGTTTCAACTAACGATTTAATAACGGAATAAATAGAGATTTTTCCTTTGTTATATTATTACTCTGTGGTCTATTGTAGTTATAAATCTACAAGGACTGACAAACTAACGGGAAGAAGAAATGGGCGGCCGTAAAAGCCTGAGCGGATCAGATTATTTAATACGGGGCAAATCTGCCAGGAAATCGAACCAGCGTAACTGAGCCACAAGACAAGTTCAATCCACCATTCGGATTTGAAAGGAAAGACACGGGAATAAAAACAAATTTACCGGTTTAAAAGAAAACGTTTGAAATCTGCCGGGTAAACGAACAAGCGTAACTAGGCCACAAGACAAGTTCGAATATCCCTTTGGATTTGGAAGGAAAACACGGAATAGAAAATCAAGTAAATTTACCGGTTCATAAAAAAAATTAAACGGTTGAAATCTGCCGGGTAAACGAACAAGCGTAACTATGCCACAAGACAAGTTCGAATATCCCTTTGGATTTGAAATTGAGACGGTGCACTGCTATTCCAGCATTAAGGAAATAAATTAATTTTATAAGGTTCAACTAATATCACTTATCGACACACAGAGTAAGAAAAACTCGGGAATAAAAATGAACTATCAAAATCCTTGATAGTATAAAATGTATATAAATAAACACATAAACCCTCAATAGAGAGCCGGCGAATATTCAATAAGTACTAATTACCTATTTAGCAATGTAAAAAAAACAGTTTTCTAGAACAAATGAACTTTTATTCACATCGGTATTACTATATATAAAAAAACCAAAACGAGTTTCAATTCGGGAAGTAAAAAAAAATATCAAACTTATTTACTATTAAAACTAAGTACTACAATAAAACAATTTCCCCAAAACAAATCACACTGCTTTAATTTTGCCGGTT
This sequence comes from Galerucella pusilla, assembly GCA_910591695.1. Lineage (NCBI taxonomy): Eukaryota > Metazoa > Arthropoda > Insecta > Coleoptera > Chrysomelidae > Galerucella > Galerucella pusilla. The sequence continues at coordinate 9,333 of CAJUYI010002890.1, read as the reverse complement.
AGTTGCAAAAAAAAAACTGAACAAAGTAAAATAATCAATCGGTCCGGAAATGAAAAAAATATCAAACTATTTCTAGTATACGGAATACGGAGGTACGAAAATTGTTGAATATGCGGTGAATATAAAAATATTTTACCTTCTTAAATCGGCTTCAATCGACTACACTCTTCACAAAAATCTTAACGTATTATAAATTATAAATTTCGGGAACCGGATCGGAAATTTTCACTACGGAACTATAATATATCGGTAACGCAGTAGTTAGCTGAGAGCTGCCGACTGAGAATCGAAAGCGAGCACCGAAGGAGAGAACCTAGAATACCACACTTCTGTCCTTTTTATATTCTCATTAGTAAAATTTATTTAGAATCTACAAAAAAGTTAGTTATATACCAGACGTCTTTCGGAATTAATTCAACTAAATTAAATGGTATATATACCAAACGTCCTTTTTGATTGAAACATTTTAACTTCGGAAATGACCAAATTTATGATTCAATATAAATTTACGTACCTCCGGACTAATACAAAAAATACTATTACTATAATATAACGGTAATAAAAATAAAAAATGATAATTCGGTAACAAAAGGGAATCGGAAAGAGTAACGAGTTATTTAAAACCAAGTAGTAAACTAAAAAAATGAAAAACTTAAAAGAAAGACCTCAAATCAGTGCAAAAAAATAACTCGTTACACACCCCCTTTTCTTCGGTAAAAAAAATTAATGAACGAAAGTCCAACTTTCGATCATTACATTTTTTTTACCCCACCATGTGGTTTATTATAAACTAGATAAAAAAAAATAAAAACAGAAAAACTTCGTATCCAGCGGTTTCAGTGCCTGGAACGTCGGCATCGGAATGAGCGGTCGGGGAGATGAGGTCCTCTTCCTCGGGATGACTGGCGTCGGTATGTCCTGGAACAGTGTCCGGCCACTTCCTGGGCGGTCCGGGGTCGGTCGGAGAATAGGCAGCACTGGACAGCGGACCAAGGGTCCAGGGTTCAAGTCCCTGCTCGGGCGCCAAATTTGTAACGCGTTTTCTTCCTATGCGTGGTCTTCTACCACACTAACACGTCACTATGGACACCCTTGACGTAAAATCTTACAACGAAATGCTCGGGCGCCAGATTTTTAACGTGGTTTGCTCCACGGCCCCTTGACCCTTAGCGTCAAGAGTTCCAGATAGTTCCAGATGGAGGTTACGGATAATTCCAGGGGTCTTGTTGAACTTACTTGAATCAACCAATCTCAGTGCACCACCGCGTGGGTGGCGCGGTACGGGGCCGGAGGAAAGCGGCGTGCTCCGCCCACTCTCTGGGCGTGGGTGCTGCAGGGCGAATTTTAATATTAGCTCTTTCTCCGCCTGGCGTTCTCTTGTATTCGGCGTTGTCTCCACTTGGGCCTCTTCGATGGCCTGGGCTACTTTTGGTGCCTCAGAAATGTGGCTGGCGGGGTGAAAACGTGATGTATCCCGGAGTAGTACTGGGAGACTGCTTCCGTTACGTTCTCTGTGATCCTGCAATCCTGGTCCCTAGCGTGCACGGTTGTTTTTTTCAAAAAATGTGCACACGAGATAGGATTTCCGGTGCACTCCAGTCTCCGGTGGTAGGGGTGAGGGTGGAGGTGTAGCTTCCGGCACATAGGGTTCCATGTCGAACAAGCCTGGGTCATAGTCCTGTTCCACCTCTGCCTCCGTGGGGATGTCGAACTCGAACTCCTCGAAGCTGAACCCGACATAGTCGAAGGCGGAGTTTAAAAAAACGTCCTCGGTGTTCGGGGGAGCCGGCGGATGAAGAAGAGGAAGTGAGGTCCACGACTTCATAGTCGCAGAAGGTTGGCGACGTTCTCAATTGTCGGGCGGCTTCTTTTGCCTTCTCGGTTCGTGCTTGTTCCCTCCTCTGCCGTTCTATCAAGTCCTCGTAGGGATTATGGTATGGAAGCGGCTCACTCCCTCGGGGTGGTGCGTCGCACCACGGTTTCATTCTGAAATAAACTAAATAGTTAACGGTTTTAAATCCTTCATGTGAATTCGGTTATATCGCTTGCCGTTTTCGTCTCGTAAGTCATATACTACCGGAGAAACGACGCGGACAACTTCATATGGCCCAGAATATTTCGGGGCCAATTTCGCAGCTACATGATCGACGGCAGAGGACAAAGTATTTTCCTTCTTCATAACTTTATCTCCCAATGTGCATTTCCAGTCACGGCAACGTAAATTGTAATAATAATTTTGACTGGTGAATGCTCTAGACAGATTTAAGCGGACAAGATCAAAACACTCTTGTAATTTATCAAGTCGCAAGAGATGCGGCTTTGCATCTTCCTCGATAGGGTTTTCCGCTCCGACATCTTGACTTGAATTGGCTTCAGGTTTATCTTCAGTTTCTCTCTTGAGGGATTTCGGAATGTCGGGGTCTCGTCCCAAATTTAAAAAGGCAGGTGAAAATCCGGTGGAATCGTGTTTGGAGCTGTTCATCGCAAACTTCAAATCTGCTAATCTTATACCAGTCCCGGTGATCTTGTTCACAATATTGTGCAATCATTGTCATCAGAGTGTGATTTGCTCTTTCAACCGGATTGGCTTGTGGGGTGTACGGTGGTGTGAAACGGTGTCGAATTTCCAGTTCTCTCAACATACTTCCGAACATCGTACTGTTATATTGAGTTCCATTATCGGTTAACACTGTACGGGGACAAATGTTGTCAATATTTCTTCATGAAATGTCGTACTAATGCTATTGGCAGTAGCATTCCTCAATGGTTTACATTGCACTCATTTGGTAAATCGGTCCTGGAACATTACAAAATAGCAGTTCCCCTTTTTGCTTCGCGGCAAAGGCCCAATGATATCGGAGCTAACAGTATCCCATGGTCGTTGATTTGGAGATGGCTGCATCTTGCCTGGGAGCTTTTGTTGCGACGGTTTGTACTTTTGACATTGCAGACATTTCTTCACGTATTCAATTCGGGTGATGGTCTTAGCAACCCCTAGGTGTCCGGCGTTTGGAGCATCATGGTTTTCTTGCAGGACTCGAGTTCGTTCGGGCTTTGCTATGCACAGCTTCCACGGATCGGACATTTCTGATTCTCGGAAATCATTTATGTCCCAGAAATGACGGTATAGTCGGTCCTGTTTAATACAATAATCCGGGAACTTCTCTGGATCCTTCAGCACCTCTTCTTTCTTGTTTCGGTACCACGAACATTCAGCAGTTACGTCGGTCAAACAGAGTGCAGACGGTGGATCGGTCTCGGCGCTCAATGGTAACGGGTTTCTTGACAAAGCATCAGCCACACGATTCAGAGCACCTTTACGGTACTGTATCTCGAAATCATACTGTTGCAGAAAAATACTTCAACGAGCCAAGCGTCCTGATGGACTAGATATAGAATGCAGCCATCTAAGAGATTGATGATCGGTAACAACCGTGAAATGGTAGCACTCTAAATATGGACGCATCTTTTCAATCCCCCAAACAATGGCAAGACATTCCTTTTCTGTAACTGAGTAATTTCTTTCTGCAGGACTCAGAGTGCGACTGGCATAGGCCACGACGTGTTCATTGCCCTCCTTCTGCTAGGTGAGGGCTATTCCCAAACCACATTCGGAGGCATCGCTCTGAAGAGTGAACGGTATATTGAAAACGAGACAGCTCAATACAGGAGCTTCCGACAGACATGCTTTAATTTCACTGAAAGCGGCTTCTTGCTCTTCGGCCCACTTCCATCGCTGAGATTTACGGAGCAATTTTGTCAACGGAGGCACATTTTGTGGAAAAGACGGAACAAATCTTCTATACCATGAGGAAACTCCCAAAAATCTTCTTAACTCCCGGATATTCTTTGGGGCTGCAAATTTTATTATACTTTCTACTTTTCCTGGATCGGTACGGATTCCATCTCCAGTGATCACATGGCCTAAGTATTTCATTGACGGTAAACAAAAATGGAATTTTTCCGGATTTAGTTTCAGCCGGGCTGCTCGTAATCGTCGAAATTTTCCAAGTGTTGATCAAACGTTTCCCCCAGAACGATGATGTCATCCAGCTAAGCAAATGCATATGGGTCTAAATCTGGACCTATTAACTGATCCACCAATCTCTGGAACGTGGCGGGTGCAGAGTGTAAACCAAAGGGTAGAACTGTGAATTGGAATAATCCACGTCCTGGTACGGCGAAGGCTGTGATAGGCTTACTTTCCGGTGTCAACGGGACCTGCCAATACCCACTCTTTAAATCTAAACTGGAAATATACTTGATATCATTGATAAATGGATCCTTCATGGTAACTTCATTTACTTTGCGGAAGTCAATGCAAAACCGGTTTTTCCCATCTTCTTCCTTCACTATCACAATTGGAGAACTCCACGGACTGGTGGAAGGTTCTATCACTCCTTCTTTCAATATCGTTTCTACCTCGGCGTTACAAATTTCTTGCACTTTTGGGTTCTGAGGTCGATATCTCTGTTTGATCGGACGGGGTTGAAGCAACCGGATTTCGTGTTCATTTCTTTCAATAAGTGGAATTATGGTTTTCAATGGACATCCTATATAACCAAAATTCTCGTCATCCCCTAAATCTTTTAAGGAGAACGCGGATAATGCACAAACGGTTTGCTCTTTGTCAACCCCTAATTCCAGGGAAGACGCAGAGACTTCAAAAATGGAGTTTTCTTCATCAAACCCTAACAACACTGGAGATGACTCAGAAGTTTCAACAACGGACTGCTCCTTGTCAACCCCTAACAATTCCGGGGAAGACGCAGAGGCTTCAACAACAGATTTTTTCCCATTAACCCCTAACAGCACCGGGAAAATTTATAAGTTTTAGCAACGGATTGCTCCTTGTCAACCCCTGACATCAGGGAAGACGCAGAGACTTCGAAAACGGATTTTCCTTCCTCAACCCCTAACAACTCCGAGGAAAATTCAGTAACCTCAACAACGGTTTGCTCCTTGTCAACCCCCAACTCTGGGGTGGACGCAGAGACATCAGAAACCAACAGATTCACAGAACGGCGGTCCTCACTAAGACGATGGTGGGCTTCTTCCTTACATATTACCGGTACAGCAGCATCGATTTCTTTCATGGCTGTGTTCACTTTCTCCAACTTTCTTTTTCCCAACAAAGTTTGCCAATACAAAATCACCCACTTGAATTTGGAAAAACCAGGTTCCTCAGTAGAAGCTTCGTTTTTTTCGAGCTCTTCCAAATCACTTTTACTGGTATTATCAAACTCACTTATTCTGTCTTCGCTTGAATCGCTGTGCCAAAATCTGTCATCTTCGGAGCTGCTCTCAGATACCTTTTGTTAAGTAACGTTTTTATTTTTTCTGGTCCTATTTTCTGGTTTACTCTTTTCCATTGTTTTTCCATTCAATATCGTATCAACTTCAGCTCTTGTGATTACCTCTGCTCCTAAACACACACGCTTTATTTTTCTCAAATCAGGGTTATTTTCACGTTTGGTGGATTTCAACAAAAGCTTATCAAATGACACAACTGGAATCTCTGGTTCTTGTGGTAGAAAATGAATATTCTCTTGTGAGCTTGAGCTTGGCGTTGGTTCGATGGGCTCTGGTACTGCATTATTGTTTGCTGGTGTGCTCTGCGTAGACTCGACAGGTTCATCGCTGCAAGCCACATTCCGCGTTTTTCGCCAACGTTGAAAAACTACTGGATCAAATGAGTCTTGCTTCACAACATTCCGATTTAACGGGAATATCCCCCTTTAGTGAAACCACTCACTAAAATTTCGGGTTTGGTTTCCGTCCATATCTCTCCTATCATCTTGGAGAACATACTCTTTGATATGGCAGCTCCTACGTTCTTTCTCTACCATCCAACGAGTTTCCAGTTATACTTCTTGTCGATGGCGCTCCCCGTTGACCGACAATTTTTGTTTTTGACGGATCCGTACGAAAGCTACTCTCATCCAAGTTCCAGATTTGTGAAGGGCGTTCTTGCAAACCAAGCTGATTTATGGTTTTTTTGAGTAAGTCAAAGTAGTCGTAGATTAAGAACGGATTAAGATTTTTTTTTCTGGCGTATTCGACACTCTGAGGTTTTTTAATCGAAAGGTTATGCCTACGCTTGAAATTGAGAATTGAGGCTCTCCATCTTTAAACTGCGTTTTAATGTTGTTTTCTTTGACATAATCAGCTACTGTTTGCAATATTTCTTTCCGGGACAGGCCGAAGACCCATTTCTCCATGGCACGAAGACCTTTTGCTAGTTTTTCTTCTTCTCGTTGAGGAATGTCTTGGGGCCTGCCATAGCTAGAGCTTTTTTCCCCTCTTCTGCCTTTGAAGTGATCATGAAGTGTCGCTATTGGAATGTTAAACACTTTGTTAGCTCGGTATAACGTCATTTTGGCCTGACTTTATAGCTGACAACGCAGCTTTAAGGATCTCGGCGGTATATCCTTTGCCTCAGCTACTTTTGCGGATATATTTTCTCACCATGATGAAACTGAAAACATTTCACTTAAAACGTTGGGGTAAAAGCGTAATACGTATCGCTCTTGCCCCAGAGCTACGCACTAGCCCCGAGTTCAAAAAAGGAAGGGGCAAGAGCGTTATAACCAAAAAAACTGTCATCAAGGAAAAATAACAACAAAATATCGATTTAAACGTGAACTACTAGAGCTAATTTGTCCACTCAACAAAAATCAGAAATAAATCTCTTAGGATTGCCAAGAAATATGTGGATCAATTATTGTCGTTGAGCTTGCTCCGAGAGTTGAAAAACACATGTGACACTTTCACTGCTGCATCATAAAGGAGACTGAACTATTCAGCTCTGCAATCATTTAGTTCGAATGCAGACGTAAAAGGAACACAAAAAAATATATGGCAGCACCTGTTTCAAAAGTAATATTAATTTAACGGGTATATTACGCTCTTGCCCCGTAACCGCTCTTGCCCCACCTTACCTTACGGCATCTATTCTTGGGAGGGCAATGTAGTTGTCATAATATCTTAAGCGAGAAAGTTAAGCAGAAATCTATCAAATTCAAAGGCGGTAAATTTAAAATTCATGTCCATTTCATTTTTCCAAAATCCTGTTTTGAAACTCTTTCAAGTCAGAAGTAACAATTTCAGGTTTTTGGCCCCTCATGCATTTCTAAAGTAGAAGATACTTTAAAAGTGGTGAAATGGCAAAAACCTAAAATTGTTAATTCTTACTTGAAAGAGTTTCAAGTGCTTTGTGGTTTATAAATAAAACAAGATATTAAACAAGAACACGTTTCATTTTATTGATAGATAAATGATAAAAATTTGGTCACAGAGATCAGTTCCTTTTGTAATATTTTTTCGAATACTTAGCAAATGCCATTTTATGTGATGGATCCTGATCATTATGACGCAAATCTTTTCCATTCAACAAATTGGTAAAATTTTTCAAATACATGAAAACTATTATGTTTATTGTTGTTTTAATGGAAAATTTATGATTTCCCAAATGATCACTACAGAACAGTGACAGCAATGGAGTTGAATAAATTTTTCGTAATAATTCTTTTTTTAAATTGTAACTCAATATGTACCGGGGTAGCATTTCAACTATAGTAAGTGTTGAACTTCAAGAGATCATCCATTACTCAAATGTGGTTGAAATCCAAACTAAGGGTAAATGAAACTCAAAGTCCAAACCACAACTTTAATATTGATATTGTCCTCCAAAAGAACAAACCATATAGCTTAGCAACTAGTTTCGGTAAAATTTACCATCATCAGGCTATAAAAAAGGTTACAATTATTAGAAGATCAAATTGAATTAAATTTAAATTGAGACAAAATTATATTATGTTGTTGAGATGATATGAATTCTTAGATATTAAACAAAGCTTACATAAAAATTAAATATTGACTAAAGTTATATTAATTAAATTACAATTTAGTTACCTTATGAAACATTTACTACTGGTGTAAAACCAATCAATTTCCCATCATCATCATTGCTGTAGGTATTTAAATGGTTCGGAAAAGAAAAAGAAGAGGAGAAAACTTATGCTAAAATATCCATGGCCATGGAAACTTAATTAAAAGAAAGAAATATTAAGGAATGATGAATTTGTCTTATAATTTTCACATGAAAAAACAAATGGAAGATTTGGAAGAAATTTAAGGAAATGTAGTTTCGAAAATTTATCGAGGTACCACAAAGTTGACTAAACTTATATAGTTTTAGCAACAGAAGAGTAGATGTTTAAATTTACATCTGAAAAAACCAAAAGGGGAAAATTGTAAAAATATAATAAGAAATTGTAGTATCAAAATAATGAGGGACTACATAGAAGACAAAATCATAGTATTTCTTCTTAGCCACAAAAATTAATAGTAATGTACTCATACAAATGAATACGATTATGTACATTGTTGAAAAATCTCAACAATAAATCCATTGGAAAGTTCAAATTATCGAAAATTTAGAAAACCAATAACACTTCTATCAAATGGAGCACATGTACTAAAAGACGTAAAACGGAAACAGATATCTATGGATATTAGAATTGACAAATGTCATTCTTATACAAAATTATTTAATCTATGATGACACTGGTAACAAAACCGTACATAGCAAATGTTTCACTTACAAAAAGAAGAAGAAGAAACAGTGGCAAATTCTAACCTAAATAAGGAAATGTAATTACAATTTTAATATCAAACAATAACAAATTACTAAAAATGGTTAACAAATTATTACTAATTACCAGAATTTAAATATTGAAAAAAATTTAAAAACAAGAATTAAAAATATGCTTAGGTGAATGTAAGAAAACATAGTTCTCTGAATGAGAAATCTGTTCATTTAAACAAGTTACACTACCATCTAAACAAGCTCTGTGGATCTCTAAACTTTCAAGTAAATTCATTCTAATACCCTTGTGACAAGAATGAAGAAGTTCAACATTAAATTTATCATAAGAATGAAGTTCATCTAATATATGATTAGCAAAAGCTGAAGGAGAGTTATTAAATTCAAAGTTATAATACTTTTTAATACAATTTCTATGTTCAGCAATGCGATATTCCAGTCTTCGACCACACTGTCCTACATATACTGAATTACAATCACAGCAAGATAATTTATAAACACCTGATTTATGCAACATAGGAACTTTATCTTTATTTCTAACAAACATATGTTTTAGGGACAAGTCAGTCTTCAAAGCTACTGAAATGTTATACTTTCTGAAAACCTTAGCAACTTTATAAGAAATATCATCAAAATATAATAATGAACCAGCAAAATTAATTTCATCTATATTATCTGATTTTAATGTTGTAGGAAAAGAAATTCTAAATTTATAAAAATATTTT
>CAJUYI010002889.1:27420-38768 GCA_910591695.1 Galerucella pusilla | reverse complement strand
TATCTCCCTTTTTGCTTTTGTGATCTATTAATTTCATGGTCGAGTAAGCTTAGGAACTTGAATATTATTAAACTGTTTCCATTAATTTTTAATTTAGTTGCATAAATAGGATCATTCTATGAAATTCATTTATAATGTTCTAATTGGGTGGGTGTATTAATGGCGCCCAACGTGGGGCACTAATTTTGTTACAGTTTAACAATTTTATTAATGGCATCCTATATGTAATACAGGATTATATGACCTCTACAGTTACGGATACTTCACGAAAAACTCATAAAAAGCTGGTATATCCGTCACCTGTCATGTTCTGCGAAACAGTTGGAATTTTTTATTAAATTACTTGGACCCTTCTGTTTCCATAAAACTTGGAAAAATTTTAAAATAAATGTTGAATTTTCTGAAATATTGAATAAACAATCTATATATTTTCGAACAAAAGATGTCAGAGAGAGGCTTGAACGCATAAAGTATGAAGGATTTATAGTCCTTTGGGAAATTAGGAGCAAAATGAATTGAGAAATATCCGTGTTTATCGGGTGTTTGTTCAATAGAGGTAACAACCGGATATAATTTAAGAATATCCACCTGATTGAGATTCATTTCAATCTACTAGTGATTATTGGAAAATGTTTAAAGTAAAGGCTAACGATATATAAGGACATAAAGCAGTTCTTCAAATAGATCACTTATCCTTATCCGTATACGTAATGTAACGGAGATACGTGATTAGTCAAAAAGAAGTATAAAGCAAATGCGTTCGTAACGTAACCATACATGTGTTTTAATTTTTAACCTAAAAAATAGTGAGTAATATTACCTTGATATCTACTAAAAAATAGTCTTTCTTAAAGTGACCTTTTGCGTTTCTTGGTCGTTTGGTCATTGAAAAACTCGAACACAATAAAGCAATACGGATTGATACGTTTCACGTAACGTAACGAAGCCCACCTATCGCTTCTGCACATGCGCATTGCGATACGTATACAGATAAGTAGTGATTTTCAGAACTGCTTTAAGTCTCTATTGTTTTAGAGATTTTCCAGTAGAATAATTAGTATATAATTGAATAAGATTAAGTAGATGAATAACTATCCGGTTAAACATTATTAAAAATGACGTTTTGTTTCAGATATTGGCACAATGAGCTCGGCGAAGTCTTTCAACGTTCCTTAATACTAAAATGTATAATAATTCATTCTTCAACGAAAACCATGATTGGGGTCCTAAAAGAGATCCTCTATTCACAGTGATCCCTATCACTATCCTATACGTTCTCATCTTTCTGGTCGGCATCTTGGGAAATGTGAGTACGTGTATTGTTATTTCCGGCAACAAATGTATGCACACTGCCACCAACTACTACCTATTCAGTCTAGCAGTAAGCGATCTACTATTGCTCATATCCGGCTTACCGCAAGAGATCTACTTCATCTGGTCGAAATATCCATATATTTTCGGTGAAGATTTTTGTAGAATGCAGGTAAATACCCATTTCATTTTATATTAAAATTCAACTCTATTGTATCTGACAGTTTTGTTAAAGTTTGAATGTGAACTTTAACAATAGACTGTATATTATTGGAAATAAAAAATTAGAGAACCTGTACCTGACAGTAGAAAGCAAAGCGTATCAAGAGTAACAAAAGTAGTATTATAACAAGCTGTCTCCTGAAAAATAAGCTATACTCTGAAATGTTTCAGCATCAACGTACGGAATACATAATTTTATCACGTTTATGAAATATTTATCTTCTAAATTCAGGTATTTCACTTCTTACAGCCGCTTTTTATTATTCAGTTAAATTTGCGAGGTTTTAAATGTTCCATATAATTGGATTGTTTTGTTAGGAAGATGCTATTTTTTTCCATATTTTAAACGTAAATCTTTTCTTCAAGCAATACGGATCACTTGAAAAAATAATTATATATAACAGTAAAGTCTCCATAATTCCTTGTTACCGTCAGCCTGGGAAAGATCTCGCAAATTCCATATTTTCTGCTAGTAAAATGTATAAATAACTAGACTTAGGTTAGACTATTCAATAAGGTCGGTTAATAATAAACAAAACAACTGATTTAAGTTAAAATATTAAGCTCTTTTGAGAAATATATTGTGGTTTTTTACTAAGACCTAAAATATTTATTATGGAACTCGTTCGCCAACGCCTCAAACGCCTGAAACACTAGCTCCAAAGCTAATAATATTTTTTCCCAGAAAACTAGAACTTGACTAAAATATATACACAAATAGTTATTAACGTTACAAGCCGATATAAAGATACATGCAATGAGAAACAGAACATAGGAATTTTAAGCATTGCTTCAGAGATGCTTTTGAACTAGTCGACCAATATCTTCAACAGATTAAAAACACGATTATGAACATTAATTCGCACGCATAAACGCACATAACTATCAAATATTGGAATGAGAATGGGCGGGGTTTCTCACAGTTCACAGTGGTTCTGAATCTAGCTGTTCAGCTGAATACTTCATATTTATTGAAGTAAATTCATGGACATTTTTTGTTGGTGGACTATTTAGATCGGCGAATACATTAAATCTCTATTAGTCTATTAGCCTATTAGTCTATTATTTTTTTCCACAAGATTTTGAGACTACTTCATTAATTTGTTCATATTTTTGGAAAAAATAGTCTTTTGTCCAAATTTTTTTGTATAATGGAACCTTAGAAGGACTCGAATGATCCCATTAATTTTTTTTCAATATCTTTCTTGCGTTTTGATAAAAAATTGGTTTGTTTATTTATTCATTTAAAAAAAAGTCCGGTTTCTACCGGTGTGGTCAATTTCCCTGATATCTGAAAAATGATTGGATTTTATTAAAAATCAAAAAGTACATTCGAAAACTAGACACTCTAATACTAGTTTAACATTACAGCCTTTTTGCTGCAACTTTATTGCATGCAATTTATATTAAAATCCAGTCTTCTTACAACTGAGCCTTATTTGTTGCAACTTTTCAAGATTTTTTTGACATTTGACATTATTATTAGCACATTCGAAATTTTTTCGCCATTTCCAATGTAGATATTTTCAACACTACACAAATCTCCGAGAGATAATTTTAGAAATTAGGTAGTTTACAACCAAAATAAAATATTAATATAAAAAATTTAAAGTATGTTTATATGATTCTTCTTCTATTTTTTATAACCAACACAATAATTATGTTGTCAAAATCTAAAATATATTTCAAGCCTGAAAGTCTTCAGGGACTTTTCAGAAGCTTTGTCCCTTCATTTACTGGACTATATGTTCCGTTTCTCATTTCATGTATCTGTATAGCAAATAACGAATCCGATATTTGCGTGTGTCGTTCATTAACTTATCAATTGTCATCTGAGTAGCGTCAAATCAAAATAATAACAGTATAGGATTACGAAAAGATCTTATAGGTCGCAGTTAGGTAATGCCAACTGAGCCTATCGACTCCCTTGTAATCTAATCTAAAACCAAGTCAATATTAAATACATTTTATTTCAATTTATATGAATTTCTTTTTTACTTCCAGGGATTTATATCAGAAACCTCTGCAAATGCCACGGTTCTGACCATAACAGCTTTCACAGTGGAACGTTACATAGCCATTTGTCATCCGTTTCTTTCCCACACCCACTCTAAACTGAACAGAGCTTTTAAATACATAATTTTAACTTGGATCATTGCGATGTCTTTAGCTGTGCCGCAAGTTATGGCGATGGGAATTGTCTGTGAAATAATAGAAGGTTAGTTATAGTTTCAACAATAATGCTTATTAAATAATATGTTATTATTCAATGAGTAATTATGGCTGGTGAGAGTTGCGAAGAAGTGTAGCAACAACGCAAAACTTCAAATGTGTAATAAAATGTGTCAGTACTGACAATGTCGAACGCGAGAATTATGATTAGAATTGTCAGTTAGTTATCGTTTGCAAGTTGTTAATAATTTTCATTGCATATTTATTGCGTTTATTAGTTTCACGATTGTAAACGTATTTTCAGTAGTAATACCCCTATGGTCTTGATAATACCGAGATAATTTTGTCATTGAGAATGCTGAAAGCGTGTTGCTTGATAATAGCCCAAGGCCGCAGGCCGATGGCTATTATCAAGACCCGAGGAGTATTCGATAAGATAATTTTTTACTTTGTAGCTTTCAAAAAATTGATTGCCAATCTGATGTTTAATAATTTTTAATAAGTACAAACTTTATCAATTTTAATCAAATAGTATTCATTTTTATTTAAAACTACAGTTGTGAAAAGTACAAATTGGTAAATTAATTGAATCGTTAAATGCAATACCTAATCTTCGCGACATTTTTAATCCAGTTGTCAGTTTGACGTTTAATTAATGTTTCATAAAAAGTAAACACCAAGCTGAAAACACCACATGTAGGGTATTATCGCTGTAATACAGCGGTGATTGGATGAAATTTGACACATGGCTTGAAATTAAGTAATTTGATTGGTTACTATATTCAGTAAAAAATTAACATTATTAATCATTAAAGGTTGTAAGCAACATAGTTATACAGTCCGCTCGAGTTATTTATGTACAACCCATTAAAACATTGACAAAATAACAATGGCTATTACTTATCAAGTATTTTTTTAAACCACGAGCATAGCGATTCCTAATGCGTAAAATCCATTATATATATTTCAGGATATCCTCCCGATGAATTTTGCGTGTGCACCGTAAAAAAACAAATCATTCCTCACGCATTCGAAATCTCCTTTTTCGTGTTCTTCGTCGGCCCGATGTCGTTGTTGACCGTCCTGTACATTTTAATAGCCATGCAGCTTCGCATGTCCAACGTAAACGCTTCCAGAGGAAACAGCGTAAAAATGAGACATCGGTATCGATATCGATCACCTGTCGTCGGCTACGTCAATCACACGGCACAAGTTTTAGTTATTAACAGAAATGGTACCGGAGGTATAGAAGCTATCGAAGTAGAGGACGAAGGAAGGAGGAACTACGGCAATAATTATCAATCGACGAAGCATGTCGTCAAAATGTTGGGTGAGTGATTTGATAATTTATTATAAAAAAGCTTTTGGTAAAAAATCCTGAGACACTCTGTTGTACCAGAGCGAATTTGAGATAATTAAAAGTGCATTTGAACATATTTATCAACGATCTGTTCAAATCTGTTATTATTTTTTTCTACTAGCGTGCGAAAAAGTCCACTTTTCCGCACTCATCTTAGTGCGGAAAAGTAAATTTGTCATGTTTTTGGGGAGTATACTGACATTTGAATATTTAAAATATATATTTGTATGATTGTAGTTTACCAAATGACTAAAAAATTAATAAATTTATTATAATTCTGCTATAATCTTCAATAAAAAAAATAGTTATTCATGATACAAGTGCGTGAAGTTATACTTTTGCACACGAGTTGCGAAAATGCAAGGCACGAACGTGCGAGTGCCTTTTTCGCAACGAGTCAAATTTACTGACAGTACAAAAGTTTATACAAAAAAACGACTGAATTCAAGGCAACTAGATAATTTCGTAGCTAAAAAAGAGTGTTAAAATGAAAACCCCATTTAAAAAGTATTGGCCATTTACGCACGCTTTTGGGTGCTATAATTAAAGTCCCATATAAAAAGCATTGTTCATTTACGAACGCTTTTTAACGTATGTATAATGTATGAACTTATTTTTCAATCATTTTTTAATGGCCCTGGTATAAGCCTCATCAAATGAATGTCAAATAATAATAATTAATTTGTTGATATGTATTTAATAGGAAATGTTTCTTTATGTTAACTTTTGGGCTTATTTCCGCATGCTAGTAGAAAAAATAGTGTACCTACCTAACACGTGCGTAAAGTGACTTTCCCGCACGCGATTGCTGGCCGAACTCGCTGAAGCGTCGTTCGGCCATCTGCATATCCTGAGGAAAAGTATCACTTTCCGCACTAGTTAGGTAAACTACTATTTATGAACCCTATTTGATGAAAACGTTAGCTCGCGTTTTTCAGTTTTTTACAGGAATTCCTATATCGCATCTTATGAATAACACAGTGTATATCATACATCTATAAATATAAATTGGGTAATAGCTATTAATATAACGATTTGTAATAGTCATGGACATTGCTAGGTGACGAGAGGTGACGAGACTAGTCACCTAGCAATGTCCGAGAGGGTGTTAAATCGCTGATAATCGAGCTATATTCAAAGCTTTATCGTGTCATTGACAACGGAGATGTAACAAGGTTTTATGTAATCCAATTTGGCATCATTAAAATTATGCAACTGACGATATATTAGCTGCAGCCATCACTATAAGGCTGAACTTGCTTTCGTACAAATCTAGTAGTGTGTACTTTCTATTGGAGTAGTTCTATAATTTCTAATTTAATTTAATATTAATAAGTGAAAACACTAACGATTTGTTTGCTTATATTATTTTTTTCATTCCTTGTTTACTTCTCAATCCTAATCCTCTAATAACTTTTGACGTTTTCTTTAAATTGTACTTACTTATAATACAGTAGCGCTACAAGCCTAATGTGATGCCTTTCGGACCAATATAATAATATAATATACGTATATTTAAAATAGGAATTAAATTTCCTTATGTTATTGTCAACAATTATATGTTTATCTGTTTTGCTCGAACTTGACCAGTTATACAGGGTGGTCCTTAAGTAATTGTACATAGAATACAAGTAGAATGTTCACTTCAAAATATTGCGATTTAAATCAATCAGCCTCGCTAAAATGTTGATATTAAGAGAGATACAGGGTGTTAAACATGAAATTTTGATTTTCGTTTTTCACAATAACTTCAACGCTTTTTGACGTATATGCACAAAAATTTGAGGCTGGGGGTTTTTTGATATGAGAAATCATAATTTTGTATCTATTTCGATGTATTTTGTAGAGGGCGCCACATAGTCCAAGTGCCTTTTACATTAGCACTACTTTTGTAAAAAATAATTAAAGCCACATCATTACAACAAATAAAACGTGTTTTCATTGAATAATAATCATGCAGTTAATCACTAAAATGTGATCATCTCTAAAACCGTTAAGATTTGAGGATACTAACAAGTTTACCTTTTATTTGTTGTAATGATTTGGCTTCAATTATGTTTTACAAAAGTAGCGCTAATGTGAAAGGCAAAAAAGTTTTGCGTATATTTATGCCGCATACGTGGCCTATGTGGCGCCCTCTACAAAATACATCGAAATAGGTACAAAATTATGATTTCTCATATCAAAAAACCCACAACCTCAAATTTTTGTGCATATACGTCAAAGAGCGTTAAAGTTATTGTGAAAAACGAAAATTAAAATTTCATGTTGAGGTACTTATCCATAGTATTAGTTTAGCATCTAGTGTAATGTATTTCATAAATAAATCAAACATGTCCCAGTGCTAGAAGTAGTTGTTTAATTCCTCTTGAGAGGACCCGCAACACCACCTATTCAGAGGCCCTTCCACACTTATCATCTACGGAAGTATTCATCGACAACACATCCATTACATGGCGACCCTGCCATTATATATAGAGTCTACACTCAATAATTCAGAGTTCTTTTAATCTTATAACCACCCTTTGTGTAAATTGAAAAAGTTAAGTTAAATTAACTACTAATGAAGTAGTAATTTTATTTGACGCGAAAATTGTATACTATATAAAAGCTTAAAGCAACTACCAAAAAGCTTTTAACTTTATTAAAAATTTACAATTAGTTTAATGTAAAAGAAGAAAGAGAAAAAAAAGTAATTGCTTGATTCGTTTGAATGACCAAGAAGTTTTTTTCTTATTAAATGAACCAAAAATTTTGTAATTAGGCGGCTCAGAGACTTTCTTTTCTTTGATTGTAAAGTTAATGAAGAAAAAACAAACACAAAATGAGATCAAAAGTAAAAATTGTATCATATTTGATTACTTTGCTAAAATAGTATACTATACACCAAGGTGGTGAAGACCATTATTATTGACCGAGCACCAAAATTAGGTGCTAGGATTATAAATGTCTTTACCACCATGTTGTATATACTATTTTTTCCAATACTATCCAAATTTATGATAAAAATTAAAAAGAATTCACAAACGCACCACGAGAAGCGTTTACCCCGTCGTCTGACTGACCAGTACACTGTTAGTTTTCGATATATTATGAACGTACTCGTTATGTCATCAATCATTTTTGGTTGAGCGCGAATTTTAAACTAATGGCATTTTTATTCAAATAATTTTATCTTTGTAGGTTATTTCAAGCATAAAATATGTTGAAGACAATCTCCTGGGTACGCAAATAATTGCACAAGCTTTTGTTGAACTACTATCTCTGAATTCTCAAAACATTTGAATTTGTCCATTATTGACCTAGGTTAATATAATAGAAAAATTATTAACCACTAATAGAGAAATTCAACTTCTCAGTTGGCTAGAAGGAGCATTAATTGTCAACTTCACAGCTAGTAGTGGAAAAAATGGATTTTTCATATATAAAATTAATCTACAGGGTATGTAGAAGTTTATTGTGAAAGTTGGAAAAACCTAACTTTCAAATTGAAGTTTTTTCTATCAAAATCTCTACAATAAATATCAGTCCACGTCATAAGAGAACGTTTTAAAATCCCTGCAAAATAAACTTGAGGTTATGGTTACATCTAAATTGTGTAAAAGAGGTGCAAGTATCTGCAAATTATTTATTATAGTAATCTTGGCACTCGTTGAGCATTCAACATATTTCCTGGCAACAGCTCCTATCTTGAAAACTATTGAAGTGGCTACCGTTACTTTTAATGGGTCGTTAACACAGTTCGGTGCAAGCGTTATTGTCGAAAGTTTTGTATTTATATATATGATTACAATAGAAGAATTAAATATAAATTCAATACATTTAGAATTACAAGAATGACATTCGTGTGTCATATAAAAAACTGGTTTTTCTCCGATCGTGGTAAAAGTGACACTATTTTGACCTGTTTTCTATGCGCAAAGCTTAACATTCCAGAATAGTGGGCAGTTGCTAAGCAATTAGAAAATAACAGTGCGGTAATATTCTTACCGCTCTGCTGTAGCGTGCGGTAACGTTACAAATGGATTATTACAATAAAATGAAACAAAGTATGGTTTTGATTTTTATATTGATAAAGTTATTATAAAAGAAATAAAGGAAACTTCTAATTTATAACGATATTCTTGAACACAAATTAATTGTTGTTAATATTTACATTTATTGTACAGATTGTACAATTTTTAAATTGTACTGGAGGGCAACGAGAATTTATCGACGTTGAAGCTGCATGGATATTTGTTTGGTTTATCACGTTTCGATCATTTTCATTTGAAGTCGAGGCAGGGGTGTTGAATATTTTATTAGTCACTTTTAGGTACTTTATTATTAATTGATTCGTCATTATATTCGATCGAAGAAAAAGTATTTTACTTTTGTCATAACAAAGTAATTTCCATGGTTAACAACTTCTATATTTATTTTATCTAAACTTACTTGATTACATCTTGAATGAAATATTTTTCAATTAATTTTGTAAATGTAAATCAACGATATCGAATAAAAAATAGTATATATAATTTGTGGGAAAAGCATATTCCCAAACTCCTGTGTTACCAGACGAGGAGCTTAGCGACGAAAAATGGTTCATGCCAACTGGTTGGGAATAACATTTTCCTTTGCAAGTCTGCAAGATAACTATATCGAGCTTAAAACCTCCCGAAATCTTCAAAAGCAAACTAAACTTTTCGGATGAGGTGAAATACCTTGGTATTACCCTCGACAGGAAACTAACATGGAACTCTCATCTACACAGCAGAGCAAAAAGAGCATATGTGGCTTAAGAGCAGTGTCGGAGGACAGTGGGACGCACATGGGGTCTGTCACCCCGCGTGGTCACCTGGATCTACACTGCAATAATAAGACCCATGTTAACGTATGGAGCAACTGCATGGGGACCGAATGTTCTACAAGCAGCGGCCATCCAAAAATTATATCAAATACAGCGAATGGCTTGTTTAAACATCACAGGAGCCATAAGAACAACACCAACCGCAGCAATGGAACTAATTACTGGTCTGACCCCTCTGGATCTGTACGTCAAGGAGGTTGCGTTAATGGCCATGGTACGATTGTGCACGGCTGGTGTAAACCCCGAAGTAGGAGTGGGCCAATTGAGGTTAAGACTATGGCAGGAAGCGCTTACTGCGCTACCTCTGCTGCAGGCAGCCAATGATGCAATTGAACCCAGGTTTTTGTTTAACAAACCCTACAAAATACAAATAAAACAGAGCACAGAGCCAGATGCTGCAAATGCAATACGCATTTATAAATATAGTTCGAAAATGAAAGAAGGCTCAGGATGTGGAGTTTACTCGAGAGCACTAAGCCTAAAGATTAAGTGGGGAATGGGAAACAATACCAGCGTGGTTCAAACAGAACTGGCTGGTATCTCAATTGCCACAAAAGAACTAACCAGAAGAGGAATTTCTGGCAAATACATAACAATCTGCACTGACAGTAGACAACCCCTATTATCCTTGAACAGAGAACGTGTTATATCGAGGCTTGTACTAGAGTGCCAGCAAGATTCAGCTGACGCCTCGGCAGATAACAATATTATCCTGAGGTGGGTTAAAGGGCACGACAGGAGTAAAGGAAATCGCATTGCCGATTCTTAAGCCACGGAAGCCGCTGGACTTAAAATTCTAGGACCCAGTGACACCTACGGCCTAACGACTTCGACAATTGTGGAACTAGCCAAACGTTACACCCATGCTCAATCCCTTAAGAGATGGAATGGAATCAAAGGATGCAGTTTTGCCAGGATCACCCTGAGCGACCCTGGGAAGCTGGCGCCGAAGAAATATTTGGCGATGACCAGGAAAAACCTACGTTTAACAGTAGGATTTCTGACTGGCCACTGTCAACTGAGAAAACACCTCCATACTATGGGGCTAGTGGACACACCTTTATGCAGGATGTGTGAACAGGAAGATGAAACTGTCAGGCATGTCTTATGCGAGTGTCTGGAGTTATCGTCAATAAGTGTTCGGTGAGTCTTTTCTACACCTGCCGATATAAAGGAGATGTCTCCTAGTGACCTGTCCACCTTCCTGAGAAGGACAGGATGGACGATGACCTAGGAGGACAGCTCCTCGGGAGGATGTACAATGGGTCACATGTGGCCTAAGTGCTGTGATTCTACACTCACCCTCCCTACTCTACAGATACAGAACATTTTCCTTTTTTATGGAAAATAAAAAAAAGTTCATGGACTGTGGATTGAGGACAAAGATGGTATTTCATTCATTCATTCAAACGTTTGGGTTGTGCTCAACAGCCC
>CAJUYI010002889.1:0-27320 GCA_910591695.1 Galerucella pusilla | reverse complement strand
TTATTAAGGGACTCTTTGCAGTTTTTAACCAGTCTAGATTTCGTGACAAAGATGGTAATATTTACGTAAAGTGTCCAAGAAGTTAAAATCGGCGATGTTTTGTCGAGTACCTAATGGCAGAATCTCTTTGATTTTTAGTTTTCGTGTTCGGTAATAAACGCTGCACGACAATAATTGAAACCTACGAGAAATTACTTTCAATATAAGTCAAGTATCACTATTTTTCTGTATAATACGTTACCTCCATCATCAAGAAACGATCATCATTAGCGTCTTTCAAAAATGTGTGTATATTTTCTTTATGGATTTTCTTTTCTTGCAACCTCCACTTTTTCGCATTACAAAAGCTACCAACTGTAAGTAATTACTTACATCCTCATTCATCATCCCCATTCATCGAAATAGCTGCTCTGAGCATATTATGGTGTGTCCATAGTGAAGACGGCTATTCTTTTTCAGCTTCACCAGCAAAATAAGCTAATAAAAATGTATCTTATTCATTTTCATATTTGTAGCGGCAGATATTATTGTTTTTCCACTGGGTGCTAGCTGTGAAGTTGACAATTATTGCTTCTTTTAGCCAACTGAGAAGTTGTATTTCTCTATCAGTGGTAAATAATTTTCCATCACTAGCCTAGGTCAATAATGGACAAACTCAAATATTTTGAGAATTCAGGGAGTAGTTCAACAAAAACTTGTGCAACATAATTTTGTATACCCAGGAGATTGTCTTTAACATATCTGCTGCTTGAAATTACCTATCAAGTTGAAATTATTTGAATTTAAGTGACATTATTTCAAAATTCGCGCTCAACCAAAAATGACTGATGACATAACGAGTACGTTCATAACACAGAATACACCAATACTTAAAGCTCTAGAAATAAAGTTTCAGACAATGTCCAATGGATTCAATGTACCATATGTATTGATGGGAAGTCACTAAAAAGTCGTGTCTTCTGTAGTACTGCACGAAATGAAGAAACTGGACTGATTGACATTGGGACTGGATCAAAAAGCCTTTTTACTTTAGGAAATTTTAACATACTTATTCCAACTCCATCACTTGAATGACAGCCACGAATTGCACAAGTTTTTGGAGCCATAACTAATGAATGTAATTTTGTAAACAAATTTTATCGTTCAAAACACACAAAAAATATATAAATAATCAAAAAGCTTACAACAAAATTATGGAGGGTAGAGGTAAGGAGAACCGTCTTGTATGGGGGGAAAGTTGAAAAAGTGTCCAGCTGTATACTGACAATAAAGCTTCAAGTATCTGCCAGAGTAGCGCTGGCGTACAAAAAAATCTAGTATGAACATAGCTATTTTAGACGGAGTGAAGTGTGCTGAGCTTAAATATTTAAAAATTTTCATGACTAGAGTAGTTAGTAAAATACCCGTATACAAAACTTCAACTATTTACCTTGTTTATTCCTCTATCTTCTTCTAATCACTTTTGGCGCTTTCTTTAAAAAGTATCCCAAGGTGCAGCAGCGCCACCCTTATTGGACGCGCTGTTACGGACACTTTTTCAAACACAGAGACGGTTCTCCTTACCTCTACCCTCCATAAACAAAATAAAATAACATGTAATTTTGACAGATAACGGGCTTAAAATGGCGACTGCCAGACATGCGCACTCAGAAAATGAATTCTAAAATAGCACAAGCTTCGCTTCTTCTTGGGATGGCGTATTCTGTGTTCATAATATATCGAAAACTGACAGTGTACTTGTCAGTCAGACCACAAAACAGTCTAACCTATAGAAGTGAAAGTCCAATAGGATTACCTAGAATGAAAAAATGAGGTGTCAAACCCATCCACCTGAAGCGCTAGTTGCAATTGAGTTGTCGAAATAGGCAAGGCAGCTGAGGCCGAAAAACAGACTAAGGGAAGAAGAATTTCAGCGATCGCAGAGGATGGGTTCAGAATTATTTCATAACGCTTTTTTCAATGGAAGTTTGTTTTTGAATGACTAATGCCCGATTTCACTAACCATTTCCTGAAGTCAGGTAATACCTAAAACGAATTTAGGAATTTCTAAATGCAATTTACATTTTACAACGCGCTAAGTAATGCCTAAGAGTGATAATATTACGTATTTCTTATCACTTTTTGATTAATCCTGAAAGGATTGTAGTTACAGCTTTGCGAGAGAGGCCCCTTTTTGTCCCAATAACAGTATTGTGGTCTAAAATATCTGTTGCAAACTTTGTAGCATTTGTAAATCTGTTCAGCGCTTAATTTCTTTAGTTTTGGATTGCGAATAAAGGCAACCCATTCATTCAACAACAAAGGGTCATGTTTGGGAAACCTTTGTCGTTTTGATGCAATGTCTGTACACCCAGGAACGCAACACTTCACACCAACCATTATAAATATTATGAATTATCACACTTGATAAGACTTACAGTACCTAATTAAAACACAAATAGCAGCAGCAAATGGCAAAATGA
This sequence comes from Galerucella pusilla, assembly GCA_910591695.1. NCBI lineage: Eukaryota > Metazoa > Arthropoda > Insecta > Coleoptera > Chrysomelidae > Galerucella > Galerucella pusilla. The sequence goes on along the minus strand of CAJUYI010002889.1, from coordinate 24,858 downwards.
AACAATCTATAAAAGACAATGGTGACAACTATATGACAGCTTTGATGAATTTTAAAATATTTTCTTCTTTTCGTGCTAAAGGCCTTAGTTGCCAGGCCTGTTTCGACAACTCAATTGCAACTAGCGCTTCAGGTGGATGGGTTTGAAACCTCATTTTTGTATTCAAGGTCATCCTATAAAGTTTCACTTCTATAGGTTAGACTGTTTTGTGAGTCAGACGACGGGGTAAACGCTTCTCGTAGTGCATTTGTGAATAATTTTTAATTTTTATCTTAAATTTGGCTAGTAGTGAAAAAATTGTATATACACCATGGTGGTGAAAACATTTATAAGCCTTGCAACTTTGGCGCTCGGTCAATAATAATAGTCTTAACCACCTTGGTGTATAATACACTATCGTATTACAGATTTGCTAATTGTTCTACATCTGAATCGCTACTTCCAGGATCTGAACTGATGTAGATAGCAATAATGATGAAGTAACTAACTGATATTGACGCGTTCTATTTGTACAATTCGCATGATGATAACTAGTAGTATTAGATTGTTGATTATCTTCCAGTGGATATTCATAATTATTGATGGTAGGTAAACTATTGTACCTACAATATTTGTATTCTAAATTCATATAACGATAATCGATAGCTTGAAGGCTTCGTTTGACAAATGTTCCATCTCGTATCTTAATACGAATCTTTACGACACTTATCTATTGTCTTCTATGATTGCTACGCTACAAATTTACAAATTATATCAATATATACAAGGTGTTACAGAACTTCGTACTAAAAAATGGTAGATTATATATAAATGATTTGAATTAAATAGCTTTTGCGACTGCATTACAACCATATCTCTCATCTACGTCCGATAATAAATTAATACTGTCGTTCATCCAGAACAATCAGCAGGAATCCAATTATTTGATATTCCCGTATCGATTTGTGGTTGATGGTCTACACGTAGGTGGTAATTAAAAGCATAACAGAAATCTCGTTAAGATTTAAGCTGGATTTAACTAACATCTCATCATCGAAATATTTTTTTTCTAACAAAAAAAACATGCTAGAGAGTTCAAGATTAAAAACACAAATTTAACACGCTAAGAGCTATGTCACGGAAGTGCTACCCTTTTTTTTAAGCGGTATTTATATACCTACTTTTTGGATAAAATAAAGCAGGTCCGTTCTCTTCGGTCTTAACTGCGAATTTAGTGCCTAAATTCACTAATGCATACCCAACTCAAACTGCTTTGCATCTTATCGTATTTTATAGAGTGGATAGGAAATTTGCATGGAAAACGAATTTCTTTATAAAGAGACATTTTACTTACTTTATTCTTGTTTTATTAAAATCGAGTAAATTAGGGTCGTTATAATAAAAAAGATACTGAGTAAAATCGCTGCTAGTGTAGTAATACTCCCTCTTGCTGCTTTATTATTAAAATAATTAACCTACTGAGCAGTGCTAGTTTTATCCACTGTGTCGCTTTTGTCTTAAATTAAGATTCTAGGAAATACATTGGGGGGATTTGTGTGAACATTAAATTCTCTTGACCCCTTCCGTGGAAACAACAAAGTAGAAGTTTCGTGAGCATTTCTTAATTTCGAAATTACCTTTCGGTCTTTTACCACAGCACGCTTGACCAAGACCTACTTTTTTATATTTATTTCCTGAAAAACGTTTTTCATAAAGAAAGGATTTAATCGAGCGGAAGATTTTTCTTACATGGCAGAAAATTGATGATTTACGTTGAACCCAAACTGGAACGGCCAAACGATTCCACCTTGTCATTCGTTTCTCGCGCTGGAGAATCATTTTATATTACCAAATTTGAAAAAGTTATTGCATATCATTCATCTCTAGGGTATTTATATTTTTTTACAAATGTATTCAATTAAGGGTGGATGGTATGTATATACGTGAAAGAATACTTGAATATTATTTTGTCAGCAATTTTCAGCAGATTTTTTGACAGTTTCTGTAAATTTTTATCTGTTTTTGGAAATGTATGACAGTTTTTGTTGATTTTGTCAAAATACTGCTGATTTTTTTCTCAATTTCACTCAATTTTTGACGTCTTCATGTAGCTTTTCGATAATTTTAGATGCTGATTGTCAAGTTTTAATAGTTTTGGTTATTTTTTGTGAAATTTAGCCGATATAGGTGGGTTTTTTGGAATTTCTATCAATATTTTTCCATATTTTACAGTTTTTGTCAATTTATCTCGATTTTTGTCGAATTTTAAACACTTCTATCAATTTTAGTGAGTTTCTGTTGGTTTGCCAAGGTTTTTGTAAGTTTCTATTCATTGTTGTTCGCTTTACTTAATTACTGTTGGTTTTATCTGAAATTTATGTGGATTTTTGTCAACTTCATACAATTTTTACCGATTTATGTAAGTTCCTGTACACAGTATTGAATCATTTGTCTTTTTTTTTCTATTTTCTGCTGACTTTTGTTGTCAATTTTTCCCATGTTTTGTTAATTTCGGCAGATTTTCTGTCAATGTTTGCCGATTTTCTAAAAATGTTTGTCGAATTCTGTCAATCATTGTCACTATCTATATTTTTACCGCTTTTTGAAAGTTTCTGTCAATTTCCATTTGTGTATGTACATTTTGATAGTTTTTGTCAATTTATATCTTTTTTTGTCGATTCTACGTTAACTATCTCTCAATATTGCCTAATTTTTGTTATTTCGTACAGATTTTTGTCAGCCTTTGTTCTTTTTTTCCAGTTTATGTGAATGTTTCTCAATTTTAACTTATATTTTTCGGTTCTCAAAAGTTTTTTTCATTTTTTTGAAAATTTTGATGCATTTGTATACATTTTTGTCAATTTTATGTCAATATTTATCGATTCATGTCAATTTTAACCACTTTTTGTCGATTTCTTTACGTGTTTGTCATTTTTAGCTAATGTGTATTTGTTTGCAAAGGTTTTTGTCAATTTTCGTACCAAACAGGACGATTTTTTGTGCAGTTTAAACGCCATATGAAATTTTCCTAGGAAATATAAAAATACTCACCTTTTTTACTATCTATTTATCCAATAAATGTTCAATTTCAAAAATAAATTTACTCCATACAAAATATACAGTGCAGCGATTTCGAAGTTGTCGTGAACTCCCATTGCTGTAATCGTCGCCACTTATTATAATACGTAACCCATATGTCGCTTGACTATCTACTGTAAACTTCCAATTGTATTACAGCTCTTATCCGCGTATTTTAACATTGTTGGCAGAAACGTTGACAATCGGATAACATTTGAATAAACTAGTTACGATAAATTTTCTGCGAAAAGCCATTTACCGAAATGAGACCCTTTCCGCACATCCTTCCACTCGCTTAAATTTTCAAATATCACCGGCGCTGTTCAGACTATATTATTAGAACGATATCAGCGTCACCCACACGATGTACATACCTTTCCCTGGTAGAAATGGAATCGATTAAATGGTCTAAATATTTTTATAGCCATATCAATCACTTAAATGGCTTGTATTTTGAAATACAAAAATAAAATGTAACAAATTTTGTAAACTTTATGCCATACTTGCATTTACAATAAATTAACACATTCTTCATTCAATCGATTGGGTTTTGCTCGACAGCCTATAGGCACTTGAACTGAATCTTTCTACAATTTCCCATGTTATCTAGTTCCATATCAGAAGCTTTGTGTCTTCTATATAGGCCACTAGTTTGACTGGGGGGATTTTCAGTAGTTGCAAAGTCCTTGTAAGTTCTCGCAGAATCAGCCCTGCAATCTCTCTTGTGTTGGCACCCGTATTAGAGACACTTTTCTGTCTCTTGCCAGCCTGCTAAGGGATTCTTCACAGTTTTTTATCTGTCTCGATTTATCTGTTGGATTACTGACAGCAGAGCCAGACTGTCAGTGAATATTTTTATTCTTTGACACATTCTTATATCAACTTTTTTTTCATCCAAAAGAAATTTGGTGTAATCCATTCTCTGTCACATTTAATTTATTGTCATGCACTGCCTTGTGTCGTTTACGAAAATAGTGGATTATACTCGATAGGTCAAGCTGTTTTTCCATAATTTGCAATTTCCGATAAGAAATGAGTAGTTTTGTAGTAGACTCTGTTTCACATAAGAAGAAGCTCGTGAAGTTTGCCAACTGTCTTGCGCAGAAGTCAAAATCGGTCTTGTTTATCTATGTCGCATAGTTTCATGCCATTGGCGCTACAAACAAATATCGCCAATCGAAGTATATTCATATAGGTAACAGTGTTTATCTCGAAGAGCTTCAAATAATTAATGTTTTATTTAAAAAATACATACGATAAATACATGTTTAATATTAGGTTCGTTCCAACCACCAGTAATTTGCTATATTATATATTATATTATATTACTAATACACATGCGCAGTTGGAAAAAATCGTTTCAACCATCTGAAATTACTGGTTCAGAACTCTCGATTACTATCAGTTCTCTGTTCCATCACCAGTAAAATTACCGTTCAAACTATTCTTGCTTGTGTAGCAATTTTATGAAAATTTTGATTTTGTGTAGCAACTAAAGGTAACTACATAAATGCGGACGGCAGCTGTTCATCGGTGAGCATAGGTCGTGGGAACCGTTGCCTATTTATGAATTTTATGGAATTGAAAAGTATTGAATAAAAAGTAGTCTTCCCGTGAGCGCCACTTTATTTTGGACTAGTTTTTAACCTCATAAAAAATAAAGAAAAATGAAGTAATGTCAAATAAGTTTATCAAAAGAATAAAATATGTTAAAAGTGTAGACCAAACAAAGAATAACACAAATTAGTTGTTTTCTATCATCTTTATTATAAACCTTTGCGAATGTTGACAACCCTCCCATATAATATACTAGATATTAAAAAAATTACTAATTTAACAGAACTAAGATACCTTTAAAAAAAACATATTTCAAAACTTGTACTCTTGGAGTCAAGTGAAGTATGGTTAAGACCTTTACTATTTATAATCATTACCCAACATTTTTTATGAAATTACCACATTATAGCTATAATAGGTTTACATGATATATACACATGAAACTCATCACAAAATGTTTGAATACCAAAATACCTAAAATAATTGTATTTAAACCAATACAATTTGATAAGAAAATTAAATTCGAATAGTGAAATACTTAGAATAAATGGATCTAAATATACTGAGTTTCATGATGAAAATTTAAATTCGCAACATATAATACCTCAAATAAAATTGTATTTCTACATCATTAACATTAGTTAAAGGAAATCCTTTAAAACTATGGTTGCATACAAGTGCAATTCTAAACTAAAAATTAAAAAAATTAAACCTGTATCCCAGAATTGGAACGATCCTACCACAGACCAGATCCTACTGACGGACTACTCAATATGATGGGGTGGAGAGGAAGGTTGATCTCTAATCAATTGCGACCCTTGAACACCAAAGCACCAAGGAGGAGATCTGTCCATTGCTAACAAACTGGAGGATGCAAAAAATTGATGCACGTGGCCCAAACCTATAATGAGATGTATGTCTCTTTCCAAAATTTTGTAGGGGGTCGTTAAGACTTTTTTCTGGAGGTACCAACGTTGTATCTCGTCTTTCCTTGCTCCCAGACGGATAAGGATATCGGTAGTTAGACAAATCACAATCGCAATGTCTTGTACCAATAATGGCCGCAATTTGAACTGCGTTCCCGCTGACGGCTGGATTCTGATAGCAGCGGTGATCCCCTCAAGAAATAAAGGGGACCCCAAAAATGCAAAGGCAATTAAGCCTAATAGTAGAACACCAAAAATGACTCTTTCGTTCTTCCATGCTTTCATCTAAGAGGAGGAAATTCGAAAAAAAATGAACCAACTAGTTATTAACAAATGCTACCAACTAAAGAGAATTGACAACGACACTTGACCAACTTCTAAGATTTGGCCTGCGACTGCTTCACATTTCAGCTACTGCATCACAGAACTAACAACTAAATGATAGAACTCTACACGACCACTAATCTAACAATCAGTATCACTGACCTACAAATACTATAGAAATATTCGCAAGTTCTTTTGCTATTATTGACGTTTGTCAATATGGTAAACAAACAAGTTGATTATATTAACTATGATTATTACAAATGAAAATCGAAAAGAGGTAAGCATACATTTCATTAACATTATTGATGATTAATACTTGAATATTGATTTTAGGTTCTTGATATTTAAAATAACTCATAAGAAAACTAAAGGTAATAACTGAAATCCTTCTGAAGTATATGAAGGTATAGATAACCAGGTTTTAGATATCACAAGTTACATATTGTTGAAAATATATCAAGATTAACCAAATAAAGTATGGAAATGAACCTTTATTCAATTTTTTTTTTTAATTTAAATAACATAAATTAGTAATTGAATTTTCAAATGCTACACTTGAAAGCGAGTATCAACAGTTCTGAAATTAAGAAATATGCGCATTGGCAACATTTTTATCTTAAACTGTCAAAATTGTTTTTCATGGAAAGTGTAAACAGGATATGAAACTGAATTTTTAGTTTTTGAACTCTTTTGAAAATAGTGTGCTCCGTTTCTTACTGACTGTTTCTTTGTGTAGTCGTTGATAAACTAAAAAAGGGAAGAATGGAATCCGAAACCACATTATATTCTTATATTAAATTGCTTATACTTATAATATAATTAAAAAATGGTCGAAATAGAACATACCTATACATTATAATTTTGCCATTTATCTACATAATTATCAAGATTACAAATACTTCTATTATTGTGATATTTTGATATAAGTAGGTGATATTATTAAGTTCCAATAATTTGATATATTTAGGTTGAAAGTGTCCATTTTGGTTTTTATAAGTTCGTTGTATTTATTTTTTTGTATCTTCAAGCCTGAAGGCTTCTTAATTACAAATAAAATGTCTTGTTTTTATACTTTCATTTTCTGATTAATGTCAATTCAATAAAATATACTCTCGCAATGATTATAAAATAAATTGTTCATAGCAAAGTATTTAAAGCAGCAACCCTAATTCTTTGTGCACTTCTGGTTATATTATATTATTTCCGTGCAAGGTCTAATACTAGATTTGTCCGTCAGAATCGGTGCAACTACTAAACCATAGAGCACACCAACTAGTGTATTCTGTTACTAAACTAGTTCAAAATACTTTCCAACCGTTTGGTAAGAGATTACCAGTAATTTTACTAATGTCTCTCACGCATGCGCATTAATTAGTTCAATTACTGGTTACGTAATGTAACAGAATTGCTGGTTGGAACGAACCTATTGTTATTTTGTGTTAACCTACAAAATGTGATAACGTTACGCTACTGATTTGAAGACGAACGTCAATTTCATAAAATGGCACTGGTTTTGACACAAGTTCGCGCATACGACTGCAACTCCAAGTGGCTTTTTCTTACGTGAAACGGAGTCTAAATTGATTCTCCTCTGCATCATGCTAATTCAAAAGTCAAAATATGATGTACAAATACATCAGATTCATCAATAACTTTGAGTGCAATGCTTTTTTTGGGTTGTGTATGCAGAGGCTTTGTTTAATTGGAATTGATATTAGAAGAAATCATACTCGTTATACACCCTGTATTCTATCAATTATAACGTTCCATACAATTTTTTCTCTGTCAAATTACTTTCGATTCGGTCTCGCAAATTAAAATATAAAGGGTATGAAGGGACGCGCACTATATGTAAATATACCGTATCGATTTCCCCCATATCCGGTATTCTCAATTCTACAGGATTACATTCATAACCCCCAAAAAAAGAGCTTGATTAGAACATAACTGAAGGAAACATGTTTGGTAACAGCAATCCGTATTGGGAGCACGTATATACCTAAATCGTGTTCTATTTTTATTTACACACTTCGTTTTTTTCGCATATTCGACAAAAAAAAAACAATCATTTCATGTTACACCAACCATAATTTTTACTTTTGTTAAAACCCTCACGATTTAACGAATGTGAGGAGAACAAAAAGTTTAATTCAAATAAATTATTGTTTAAAAAAGTGGAAAATAATTCTCAATTTAGGAGGAAAATGATTAACGAGAAAATTAATGTCATTGTGGTAAAAGTGTGGGGTGGCTTTTGAAATAATCTGAGCGTTTGAAGTGAGTGAAAATCGAGATTAAAGGCTGCCTTACAAAGATACATACTGTATAGATATGCCTTAATAGGATAAGATTGATCTTTTTATAAAAATGTGTCAATATGTTAACCTAAAAATTTGTATATAATTGAACTGTCAAATGTGATAGATTATGAAGTTTCTTATGTCAATTATGTTATAAAAAAATAGAAGAATAAGAAAATAAGGGTCATCTAAAAAATAATAGAGTAGCGCACAAAACAGTCTAGCCTATTCACAAAATTTAAGAGAAAAAATAGGATAGGTAATAGACAAGAAGTTTTTTAGGATATGGAGAATTAAAATTATGTATGGAGGAAAGAAATAGGGAAGTAAATTTCAAATAATTCAAATTAGACATTAATTTAAAATATCAAAATTAAAGGGTGTTTATCGTAGGGGAAAATGTTGATTAACAATCAGACTAAATAAAAATAATAATATAATTGGAACTTATCCAAATTTCATCAAAATTATCATAATTCTTCATAAGTAAAATAATTGGTATTTAAACACTAAATTTAGATGTAATGTAATTTTGCTTTGTAAAATATAATTTGCTAAATTTGAAAATTTTGACAATTTTATATAAAAAAAAATTAGAACCATGACCTGAGTAGGACCAACAGCCTGGGGCAAAAATATAAAAATAATATCCTAAAAAGTAAAATCAATACAATACATACAAGTAAAACTAATATAAAGCGTGTAAAAATAACTTAATTGGTACTATAAAATTTATAAAACGCCTTCCAGCATTAGTCAATGATGTATGGGCGGTCATGTGGTGAATCTTTTTTAAACTTACGATAACAAATGGCAAATTAATAAATCAACCCCAAAAAACCGATAAATATAGCGGGATATCAACCGAAGCATGCGACAAGCGATACCAATCAAGATAACTAAGTGATTGAATTTCAGAAATAACGTAGCGATAAAATCGAATACCCCAACAATATATTTAAGAAAGAAAATAAATAGTTATTTCCAATTTCAATTCACTACAGCTTAATTAGAAAATTTACGAGTTAGGTATGTGATCCTAATTTTGGAGAACCCGGTATGTCATTCTAGTTTTATCTCATGAAATAAATCGAGCGTATTTTATTCTCAAGATCAATTGATTGTTTTTTTTTTGTTATCATAGCTTTATTTATACTTGACAAACTTCTTAAACTCTATAGGAAGTTTAAGTGATTGAATAATATTTTCCTTAGAACATTAAGCAAACTAGACGCAGGATTCTAGCCAAATACATTGTTCGTTGTCAATATCTGAATGGAATATTTAATTATAAAATAAGATACCGCCAGCTACACAGCCGGTGAGTGAAACTATTATTCAAATGTGTTACTAGTTTATTAAAAATTCACAATAATTTTTAACTTTTCATACTTTAGATGGATCCGGTTTTGGACAGCAAACGCCTGCGTATCTGTAAACAATAATATCACATATTATTCACATTTTTTGGTTGTGCTTAACAGCCCAGGACTTGAACTAAATCCTCATATCAATTTCGAAGCTCCGTGTCTTTTATATATAGGCCACTAGTTAGACTTGAGCTAACTTAATGTCAAATAATGCATAATAGATTCAGATAAGTCACTGACAAGTTGGTCATATTGTTCTGGAAGGCACATGTGGAATGCGAGGAGCAACAATATGGCCGACCTGTCAAAGACAGGTGATCTGGAATGATCTATAACAAATGTTTCACCTTTAATTTTTTGTTTGAGCGCCAATTTTGAAATAATGACATTTTTATTCAAATAATTTCATTTTGATAGGTAATTTCAAACAGCAGATATGTTAAGGACAATCCCTTGGGTATACAAATTTATGTTGCACAAGTTTTTGTTGAACTACTATCAACTTTACAGCTAGCAGTGGAAAAACGTATTTTTGTGTCGGACCTTGAACAGTGACAACTTTTTGACAGATGAAAGAAAAATAAGGAGAATTAGCGTAGATACAAAATTATACTTACTTGTTGTCAATAATGCAAGCATACTTTTCGAAAACCTGGAAATCTGTCAAGTATACGAAAACTTCAGGACATACAGAAAGCAAACTACAAATTCCCTCTTCAGTTTGATTTCTAGGGGTGGATATACAATTTTTATGGGTAAAAAACAGTTTACCGTCACCTATTTCATATTCACCTAAAAAATAACGGTATTTAACAAAAAAATTACTGTTCCAATGTGTGTGTTCTTCAATACAGAGTGAGTCTCAATTATCTCGAAAACGGATTTTCATAGAAAATGGTGTGCAAGGATCTTGTAATATGGCCGATATTATGGTTGTATTTACATTGCAGTCAGATCTTTTCTTTGCTATTTCAAACGGATAATTTAGGCATGTATGTATGTATGTATGTATTTTGCTGAGACATTCACTGAGACCTAAAAGATCTATTGTGCCTCTTCACTTCTACTTAGTTTCTGAGGAGAGTCTCAGAAACTAGTAGTTCCTTTAGTCCTATTTCCCGGAGGAATTTTAGGCTTCAACTTAGGTAAATGTTCCTCTTCTATTCAGTAATCTCCCGGGTGCTGTGCTCTAGGATTCTGAAGTGGTGTGCAGTTGGAAAGTATGTGTATGGAGGTTTTATCTTCCATTCCACAAAATCTGCATTCTTTTCCTCCACTATTTTGATCTTTTTCACGTGCTCATTCAGGCGACAATGTCCCGTTAGGATCCCTATTGAAACTCTTAGCGCAGTTTTACTTTGACTTATGCATTCATTTGATCTCAACAGGTTGTAGTCACCCAGAAGAGTCTTTGATTGTATAAGCCCTACTAGATCTTTCCATTGGTCAGATCTTCTCTTTTTCTCCGCTTTACCTATTTTTTCCAATATTACATTGGGGCTGATTCCGCAAAAGGGCTCAGGCCCCCAGAAAGGTATTTCAGTCCCCCTCTTTGCTAGTTCATCTGCTATTTCATTTCCTTCTATTCCAGTGTGTCCTGGAATCCATAGTAAATTGACTATATTGTTCTCGCCTAGTTCATTGAGTTTGTCTAGGCATTCCCACACCATTTTGGAACTGATTACACCAGAGCTCAGTGCTTTAATGGCTGCTTGACTATCCGACATTATAATAATCCTTTGTCTTCTGTATCCTTTTAATTTAGGCATAGGAAACATAATCTACATGGAAAATAATCAGTATTTGTTGAGGATCTCAAGAGGCAAAAAAATATACGCAGGGATATCCATTTGAAATAACAAACTCACTGGTGAGTCCTACATTGGTGTAAATATTTTAAATACGAACTAGAAGTTTGCAGTTTTTTTATATTCTTATTGGAAAAAAAATTAAAAAATACTTACCACCCAAAATATCTATTTTTTGATTGGGCTTTGTCACGCTATTCAACCACGGCAAACTATCTTTCACTTTTACAGGTTGTCGCAGAAATGAATGACTTTTCGCTGAAAATAAAACAAACGTAAACATACATGTTTCCCATGCTATGACGATATTGAAAAATTTTGAAGCTGGTTAAGGGAAAATTAAAGTGAAATCGTTTGTCAATAGATATGTATTAGTAAATAATTATTGAGTACATACGTGTAGTCATAGGAAGGTAATGAGGATTTATTCCTTTCATGAATGAAGTTCGCCCTGAAAACCAAACGAAATATTAATATTTTTTCCAAATGGACCGACTTTCTACTGACATAAAAAAAAGGAATTTTTTCAATCTTAACGTTTGCTTATCGAACCACTAAACTGAAATCTCACAGTCTATACGAGTGTAGGTACTCGTAGCTGATGAGAATCTTGCAATTTTTCCTCTAATAATAACTTAGAAACAATTTGATATCATTTGAAAGAGGAGAAGAATACAAACTTAACTTCCTGTGTATACCACTCGAAGTCTCTTAAGAGGTGTTCATTCTTCTCCTTAAAATGTTTTCATTATATATGGTCATCATCTTGATATACATATATAAATTACGTGTCACATGTTTGTCCGCAATGGATTCCTAAACTACTTAACCGATTTTAATCAAATTTGTACACCGTGTTCAGTTTGATCCAACTTGAAAGATAGAATAGCTAACATCTCAATTTATGATCGCAATATTATTTTAGTGCAAATTATTTGTCTTTATCTGTTAGCTCCAAACGATTCTAACAGATGGCGACATCTGTTGACTGGATTGATTAAGTATTCAATAGATTGGGCGCTATGTCAAACTTCCAAACGTTTCATATAAGCTACAATTGATTAGCATAACCACCACATGTTGCTGAGGCTGAGACTTCCAGATACAACAGTTGTTACCAGGCGATCTGATGTCTTTCAAATCAGTCGATACTTTTGCTAATGAAAATGATAGTGTAAATTTTCCAATTGAATTTTTAAATTCACTAGATATACCTGGAATGCCACCACATAATCTTCAATTAAAGATTGGTTCACCTATTATTCTCCTGCGTAATTTGAATCCACCTCAATTATGCAACGGTACACGTTTGGTCGTCAAAGAGATCCCCGGAAATATTCTTAAAGCAACCTTTTCAACTGGAAAGTTTAAAGGAGAAGTGGTCCTGTTGCCACGTATTCCAATAATACCGTCAGATTCTACCATACCCTTCAGATGGTTACAGTTTCCAATTCGCTTAGCTTTTGCCATGTCTATAAATAAGTCTCAAGGCCAAACAATGTCCATTTGTGGTTTAGATTGTTGATATGTTCACGTGTAGGAAAACCCTCGAACCTATTTGTGTTAGCGGAAGACAGGCTAACCAAAAATATTGTGCACCGATTAGTGATAAATTAAATTGAAATGAGAAGTATTTATAATTCAAAATAATAAATATTATTGGTAGAAGATTTTAAACTATCCACCCTACCACCTCATTTATAAGTTTAACTATCACATCTATGTAAAAAAGCATGGTGGTGCACATGTCTGATGTTACCCTACCGTTCCCCTTAAATAGTACCTATACAACAATGTAATATGACAAAAACGTTAGCCACAGTTTATTATAAAGGTAGTGGTTCGATAGTTGCTGCAGAGACATGCTGCAGCTGCAGGCGGCCGAGGCAAGAGGCAGAGACACTACTGTTCTAATGAATTCTAATGATACACCGTTCGAAGCACGCTGCAGCAGCAACTAGCTTACTAGGTGTCTCGCCCTGTCTCTGCTGCTTGGGCGCGCATCTGCGTCCGGACCAGTGTGGAGGCACGAAGCAGTCGTGGCAAACATTCTACATCCTTCTTTCTTAACAGCAAAAGTACTGATCTGTTATTCTGTCGCATGCTACGAACGAGCCCTCTAGGTTTCTCCTGTCCTATCTCGGTCGCTTGCCTCTTGCCTCGGCCGCTCTGCAGCAACTATCGAACGACTACCTGAGTAATATGAGCAGATTCCCCAAGGTAACGGTCCAAAGAGTAAATTTAATATTATAACAATTGATTGAATAAAAAGTAAGAACTGTTTTTAACGTTTCTAAAGCCGATAAAATCGAAAAAAAAATATTGATCACTTACCACCATTCGGACTATTAGCAGACATTAAATACATTCTATTTCCCATTCCTATTCCTGTTGCTATAAATAAAATTAATTTTTGAAAAATATATTCTTTCAGTTTCTAAACTACTTAAGGGGTTGAATAAGTATTTTCTTCAGTATTAGTCCTTTAAAATCGAGTCTTTCACCATAATCAATTGAAATCACTTAAATAGCAGCTGAATTTTCAGTTTTATTTTGTATGTCTATTTGGCTGACCGTTTAGTGGTAAAAAATCAAAACAAGTTGTAAATAAACCATATAATTCAATATTGCACTAAAGTATATTTACCTGATGGATAATGCATAGCATCAAAAGACCCACTCAAGGGATAAGGACCTGAAAATATTTTCAATGAAATCAAGACCATACAAAAAATCAAGAAACTCTTAGATGATAATCGAATGTCAATTTACTGTTTACTAAATAAAACATATAATTCAATATTGCACTATAGTATATTTACCTGGTTGAGATGGCATACCAATATTATAGGGACCTGAAAATATTTTTAATGAAATAAAAAAACTTTTAAATTTCCAGTTTTATTATAATTATAAAATGTATAGTCCTTTTATTGTGAATCAGAGGCATTGAGAAAAATGAGGAAGTACTTAGTCTCACCAAAACGAAGAAAATTGCTTTGAACCTTTGAAGTTGCTATATACTTGGTGTTTCCAAATAACACTTACAACTTTTGCATGTAGATACCTCTCGTAAAATTGGACAAAATGATATGGGAACTTTTCGAAATACAGGGTGTTGAAGTTTTAAAAAATGGTAAGAACTTATTTAGATGAAATCTTCCCCAATAAATGGATTGGACGAAGAGGTACTATTGAGTGGCCAGCTAGATCGCCAGACCTTACGCCGTTAGATTTTTTTCTGTGGGGTTATCTCAAGAACAAAGTATATGCAACACAACCAACTAGCATTGTAGACCTCAAAGACAGGATAACTACAGAAATACGAAATATTTTACCTCAAACTTTAAACAAAGTTAAGGAGGAGTTCTATAGGAGACTGTGCTATTGCCAACAACTAGGTGGAGAACATTTTAAGCATTTATTTTAATGTATCAAAATCAAATACATCAGGTATTTTATATGTATGTGTTTAATAAATGTAAAAATAAAAATTTCACCCTGTATTATTCATAATTGACCATACATTATTTAGTTTGTTGGAATCGGTTTATTAAGAAGATTTCAAAAATATGCAAATATACAGGGTGTTTTATTAAAAAAAACACCGACTATGGCATACTTGCGTGAATCACCCTGTATATTTAAATTTATGTTTACGTAACGCACAACTCAATTCAAAAGTTGACGAGTCTCGGCATTTTTTATAATTTTCTAAAATACTGACATAAAGAATTTTATTCCATGTGGTCTCCACACTGTATCAAATAATTTGTAGTTTTCAAGATATTTAATGATTTCATGAAGTCTGCAAGATCACTTTTTTTCAATAATTAATTTGAAAAGTCAGTGGCGTAAAAGATGGGAGGGAAAGATAACATATTCTTCCAAATGTACATCACTGGATCAAAAATTGAAAAATGTTTTTCCATCAAAATATGCCATTTTACATTTAAAAAGAACCTGCCAAATGTCAAATCAATTTATCCATCCATTTTACAGTAATCGACTTAAAACATTTAATTTTTCAAAACTTTAACACCCTGTAATTCGTAAACGTTGTAAGTGTCTTTGAAAACACCCTGTAGATAATGTGTGCTAATCGTGACACAGCCTGTGTTCGCTTATTCTAATATAATCGTGCAATTGGGTCACCAAAAGGGTCATATAAGAAGACCTGTCATGCGAAAATAAATCATAGTTTAAGAAAAACTAAAAAACACACAAATAATTGTTAACTTAGGAATAAAATGATTAACGAGAAAATCGATGTCATTGAGGTAAAAGCATGGACTGCTTTGTGCTACATTTTTAAAGGCTGCATTATAAATGGAACACCATATATTTTATTACTATATTGTAGTGTCACCGGTCATTGATGGGTGTGCAAAATTTCGAGTTAATCAGAACGTTTAAAGTGGGTAATAATCGAGCTTAGAGGTTGCGTTACAAACAAACAAACATACATACAAGTGAAACTAATAAAAAGCGTTGAAATAGATAATAGTTAAACATTACCTGCTATCCCAGCAGTTGGTGAACCATATCCTGGATAAGAACGAATGGGTTCTAGAATAATTGAAAGAAATAATAAAATTAAAATTAACATCAACATTCGATAGTCAAACGAATGCGTTATCGAGGAGCTGGATTTATCAACACTGTCGTTCGTTACTCTCAGCGTTATTGGCGATTTGTTCTGGTCTTTGGCTATGCATCTTGTTCATTTTGTCCGTTTGTTCTCTTTTGTGAGGTTATTGTTGCCATTTTTGTGTTGTATTTTCAATATAGTGCATTAAACCTACTTACTGACTATTATTTGCATACATTTTAGATTTGTCATTTGGTTGTTTTGTATTGATTTAATAATCTTTTGTATTATAAACAGTCAGATTTAGCTTTGAAAATACCTAAGCAATTAAAACGATGTCGAAGAAATTCAAATTTAAATTATCTCAAACACGATCAAAATAACTATGAATAAGGATTGTGTATAATCAGATTAAAGCGTGAAGTCACGTGAATATTTTTCAAAAACTTGAAAATAGGGCATGTCCACGTGACGTCCCAAACTATTTTGATAACAGCCCTGTGGTAAAACAATAAACAAAGCGTTCAGAACACGTGGTACTTGAAGGTCATTTTAGATTAGACAATTTCTTGTGCAATTTTTATTAGACAATTTTTCGTGCAATATTTAGTCCAAGTATTGGAACAATATTTGGAATCGATTTTACGAAATTTACCAAGTTGGTTCCATATTTGAAAAAATTGTCAGTTGGAAACCATCCTAAGAAATCTAAGGTATTGACTTGAGAGGAAGTTGAACAATTCATAAAAGAGGCAGATGATGAAACCCATTTGTTGGTTAAGGTAGATTTTTGATGATTGTTTTATGTGTTTTTTAAATTACTTTAGGTTGTTTTAATACTGGGTATTTCGGGTGCTTGCCGCCGTGAGGAACACTACTTCGCGCACGGTGTCATGGTAACGAAGGAAAATGAAAAAAGGGTCACTTCGCATATTAGGGTTTTTTAGCGAGCTGCTGGTTATAACCCAGCGGTTACTTGCGGTAACAGGTGGTTATTCATGTTTTAAAACAAGAGTGGGGGTTATAACCACTGCCAGTTACCCACCTGACTATGGTAACTGAAGTTATTACCGCGGTCACTGATTTGACATTTTGGTATTTACCATTCGTGGCAAAAAATTGAACGGTTTTAACTGTTTATAACCAGTCACTCGCAAAAAAAAACCTTATTGTTGTCAATGCGCGAACCTTGTCATTTATTTACGTTTGTAGAAAAAAGTTATTTTAATTGTTGAGCTTGCATGTTTAATAATATATAATATAGGTTAATAGTTGTTTGTTGTTTGATAATCTTTTATCGTGTCTATTGTTTATTGTTTTACCACTGGGATATTGTCAACTGTCAACTATCGTGGACATGCCTTATAGCTTACAAATACAATTAAGCATAACCTCAAATTTGATTGAATTTTGTTTTGTCATACACGGAACCATAGGTATATGGATCTCCTAGGATAGGATTAAATAATTGGTCAGCTTATGGTGGATAAGCGTGTAGGGGAAAGTACGTGACACTGCATTGCACCAATGGGAGCAGCTTAATTAGTTTTAAGACATGGAGATCACGATTATACTGTTTTTAATAATTAGTAGTCTTTCTCATTAACTAAATTTTATATCTTGCTACTCGTGAAACTGGTGATAGTGTCACGTGAATTAATATCTGTCAAAGTTTATATATTTTGATAATAGATGTGCTGTTGAAAAGCTTATTTTTATTTTCCTTCCTTGATATATATACAAAAACGATATAACAACGAAATGAGAGTTCCTGAATTTGATTTGAGCTTAAAAATTGAATATATTGGTTGGCATTTCCATTGTTTTTCTCGTATAATATGTATCTACATATTCCATCCAAAATCTGATTACTCAGTTACGTCGATCAAAAAGAGTCTTCTAAGCGCCTCTTATTTTTGAAATTGAAATTGGATTTTTCGTTTGTTTTGAAAACTTCCTTACTTCCTTATCGGAAAATTTTACAACTTAAATTAAAAATAAACTCTTCTTTGAAGCTATATTGTTTTCGCAAAAAATTTGAATAAGTGTACCTACAGGTTACAGTTTCTTGGAAAACCAAAAAACCGCCGACGGCCATGATAATATAAAATGCGAAAACTTTGACGCTTGATTCAAAAACAATTTTTTTTCAAAAACAATCAAATCATTGTAAAGATACTTACTAGAAGCGTCCACGGTGTCGACAGAGCTGGTCTGATTTGGCTTCACTACTACCAAAGAACTGACATCAGTAACGAAAGAATATTTTAGAGCTAGATCCAATGCCTCTTTAGTCAGTTGCGTTTTATTTTCAGCAATTTCACGTTGTTCTAATTTTTGTTTAACGGTTAAATATGCCCATAGACGTTCTAACGAAGATACAGGAGTTTCTTCAACTGAAGGAATGGAAATTTTTCCCCATCTAGCTGTACATCTGATCAAGCCTTTTGAATGGTCAAATCCTGAAAAAAATATATTTTTTTAGGTTTTATAACCATTTATCAATAAATTTTGATGAAATCGAATAGTATTTCATATAAAACTCCAAATCAGTAATTCCTATATAAAAAATTGCTTCAATACAAATTCGATACAATTTAAACAACGTATTTTAACAATTTTCTATTTATTTCGAGTTTATAATGAATGAATGATTGAATTTCCATTTTTTGCTAACTTATATTACTTATTATGCGGTCGAACAATATGGGATGAAATTGAATAAAAACAAAACAAGTTATGACAATAGAGAAGGAACATAAAAACATACAGATAAGCGTAGACAATGTTATAATTGAACAAGTAATAAAATATCTTGTATAAATACAAGAGATCTGGAGACAAGAAAAATAAATAAATGATAGAGTGGTAAAAAAAACATTGAAATTGTACTACGCAATGAACCAGGCTTTTGAAAACAAAAAAGAGATATCAATAAAGACAAAATTAAATGTATTTAATACCACCAATTCTGACGTTTGGTTGTGAATCATGGACACTAAAAGGCAGACAGAAGAGCAAAATACAATCAGTAGAAATAAAATATCTGAGAAGAATTAAAGGAGACAGAAAAATTGATAAAGTAAGAAATACGACATTAAGAAAGGATCTGGAAATTAAATCGACACTTGAATATATTGAATCAAGACAATTGGGATGGCAAAGAATGTCAAATTACAGACAAGTTAAGCAAGTATGGGAGGCAATAAATATGAATAAGAGAAAATGCGGGAGACTGTGAGAAACATAGGACAGCAGAGTTAAGAAAATTCTTCAAGAAAAGGGAAAAAACGGAATGAGGCAAAAATATAACAAGAAATAAGAAAGAATGGGACAAGTTTGTTCTGTGATCTTGTTTTAATCCACTTACTCCAATATACATTGAAATTTGCACAAATTTAAAGAAATAATAAAAAACTTGAACACGTACTGTATAGTGAGTACCTACACTGCGTCCACTTAAGTTTGCACCATATGGGAAACTTTCTTATTATCAATTTTAGGAAAAAAACTTATTCTTCAGTTCTGTATGTTCTAAAATCTAAAATACAATTATCAGATATTAATTTTTTTCAGTATTATACGAGTTATCTCAAATAATATATGAACTTTACTCAAGAGTAAACTACCTTTAAATTTGACAATATCGAAAAATGTTATGTATAAAAGTTGATCAGAATTGAAAACTACGTTTATATAAAAAAATGTATTATTTTTTGAAATGTATTTCTAGATACAAAAACAACCCAATTTTACTGTAGTTACGTGTAATATAGACTCTGACAAACTGATGAATGTTTGATAGCTACAAATGTTTGACAGTAACTGTCAGAACGCGTTAGAATTTTACCCAAATATTAAGAAAATAGAAAACAATATTTAACAAGCACAAAACCTATTTTTGCATATTTGAACGTAGTTTTCAGTTCTAATCAACTTTTTTCAACAGTAAAAACACATTTTATCGGATAAATTTCTCTTTGCAACGAAACAGTTTTGCCAATCACTAATTTTACGAGAAAAACTGACATCGCGACACCGAAGGTGGAGCGATTTTATTTAATGTCAGTTTTTCGAGCAAATTTAGTGATTGTCAAAACTTTGAGTTGAAGAGAAATTTATCTGATAAATGAAAAGCTCGAGTGTTTTTTGGCGAGATAAATTAACGACAGAATATATGGATAAACAACAATAATTATCTTTATTAATACAATAAACTACAGTATATATGGATGAATAACAACAATTCATACTTTCGAACTTGACAAAATTCCATAAATTGTCTCCAGATTGAAGCTTTTGTGTTTTTTGTAGATTGCGGTATAGATTTCTCGATATTTGTCGTAATTTGCTCAGTCGAAACTTCACCAAAACGATTCATCTTTTGGGTTTTTATATCAACAAAGTTAAATAAATACCACACCGATTCAAAATAAAAGCACTATAATTATGTTTACCTACAACTGTCATGTAACGTCATTATGACACTATTTTTAGTGTCATAATGACGTATATTACCGCACTAATGCGTTTTTGATTACATTACCGCACTAGAAACATATTAATACCAGAATTAAATATTTAAAATAACACTGGAAGCTGCATTTTCAATGTCCGAAAGGAGATTTTCTTCGCTTGAACTAATTTTTATAGATTTTTGTTCATTCAACTTTGAAAATTTGATGACATAACTAATTTATTTTTTTTCCACATCCTTGTTTGTCTTTGCTGCTATGGTCACAAAATATGATACACAGTACCTTATGTTTGCAGTCAATATTATTAAAAATATGTTGGATTGAAATTTTTTTCAAATTTTATATTATAGGTACTGTTAATAATACTAATAAACAGTTGTAGATAAAATTTTGTACGTAACACGTGTGATAGGAATTATTAACGCACTTATGTGATTACACGACTCGGCCTACGGCCTCGTCGTGCAAACTTCACATGCGTGCGATAATAATTTCCATATCCCACTAATTACGTAAATAACTATTAAAATTCCAAAATCTGACAGACTAATTGACAGTTTTGCCAACACTTAATTGCTGTGAAATTATAAGTAACCAAACTTGCGACTCATTGTCATTGTGTAAAAGTGACGTCCGCTTACTAGATATTGAGGAAGAGAAGTTTTTATCCGATAAAAAAGGATGCACCTTTTTTATCGATGTCAAAGTGACAATAACATTTCCAGGTATATGACATTTTAACATTGGAGTTAATTTATCAATACTAATTTTCGATATTGTCAAATATAAAGGTACTTTCATATTTTTTGAGAAACCTCGTATAATACTGGAAAAAATTGATATTTGATAATTGTATTTTAGATTTTAGAACATGCAGAACATTTTATAAGGAATAAGTTTTTTTCCTTAAAATGATAATAAAAAAGACTCCCGTATGGTGCGAACTGAAGTGGACACAGTGTATATTATGTATCATGTATGGATTTATAAAATAATCAGAAGAGGCGCCACTAGTCTTTACGCAGGTTCTCTATTCACCACTGAAAATAGTTGAACCTCCAATAAGTATGTCATCAGTAGAGATAAGCTCAGACCAAAGTCTTTGAAGGTTTTTTAGTTAAATTGCATAATTCCCATGTACAAATGCCACGAAGTCTGTGAAGTTTCAAATTTTCCTTTTTTAAAAATAAACACGAACATTTTGTTGTGTTTTTTGTTTTAAAAATCCTTAAAAGCTTGTATCTATCTACAGGGACATCAAAAATAATGTACTACAGTTCTGCTTAATAAAAAAAAATACCATATTAATAATAAAATACCTTTATCGTATCTTCCAGCGACGACAATTTCAGATCCTTTAAAGAATATTGGGAATGTCGTTTTGGAAACGTCTTTAACACTGTCTACGTACTCAAAATGTATGTTCGAAAGAAGTGGTGATGAAATTTGCTTGAAGAATTCTTGTAGTTGAATTGATGCATCGCCAGCTGCATAGATGTGTCTGGAAAATCCTAAATTATTCAAGGATAGTGATCTTAGGAAGCTTTTGTCGGCTCCGTCGCCGAAAGATAGCGAGAATATTGGTACATGATCTCTTTCTTTGTTGAGGCGAGTTACCTAAAAATTGAAATCAATAAATCTCGTTTACGTCTAAAAAAGAATATTAAAAAAATACAAAATAATCTTTGAAAAATAATCACATGGGTAGTGAGTACTAAGAAATGGCTGGAGATGTTTTTTGTCGTCTGAAAAATTCTTGAATAAATTCAAAATAATTTTGGAAAATAAAAAATCAGATGATACAGAAATCCCAGACATATAAAAGAAAACATGGGCATGGAGTCAGCTATAAATAGAGGAAAAAATGTTGTGGACTGTTTGTACTGAAAAAATTATAGAAAATTCAAAAGAAATTTGAAAATTTTTGAAAACAAGTGGACGGTCGAAGATCGGAAGAGTTTTTAATGAAAAAAGGTATAAAACAAGGTGATAGCTTAAGCCCACTGTTGCTTGTTATTATTATGGACAAAATAGTGAAGGAAATAAAAAGACAAGGAGGACATCTGGACACGATAATAGAGTAGGTACAGTAACATGGTACCGGTCAGACTAAGTAACCTACTATACGCAGACGATATCGTACTCATATCAAAATCGAAAAATAAAATGCAGAAACTAATTATTACTGGCAAGAGAAATAGAAAAGATGAAAATGACAATAAATACAGAGAAAACCAAAGTAATGATAGTAAATGAAAAACAGGGGAATAATTACGAGGAATTGAAAAGTAATCACAAAACATTAGAAAGAGTAACAACCTATAACTATCTAGGAAGTATTTTAATAGAAGATGGAAAAATAGACGCAGAACTTAATAACAGAGCAAATAAATCAACAAGATTATATTATTCCTTAAATCGAACCTTACTAAGCCATAAATACATTGATATAAATACAAAGATGGAAATATACAACAAAATTGCAGTACCAACTATAACTTATGCCAGTGAGAACTGGGTACTGCAGAAAAAGCATGGAACAAAAATAAATGCAATGGAAATGAAATATTTAAGGAGAATAGCAGGAAAAACGAAATGGGACAAAGTAAGGAACGAAGAAATCAGAAGCATAACTAATCAAGACCCGATAATATCAAATATTGAAAAAAAACAATTGAACTGGTTTGGCAACCTAGTAAGAATGAAGCAAGATAGAATAGCGAGAAATGTAATGGAAATGGAAATATCAAGAAAATGACAAAGAGGAAGACCCAGGAGGAAATGGATAAACCAGATTGAAGAAATTGGAAAGAACAAAGGAAAGTCATTGGGAGAGATGAAGGCATTAGCCAGGGACAGAAAAGAATGGAAAACATGCGTTCAGGAAGAGCTCCAATCCGACGCCTGAGAGGGCATAAGGATAAGAGAAAGAAAGAAAGAAAACAAGTGGACAACCAAAAAAATTTTTTAATAAAATTCAAAGTTGTGGTTTCCAATGAGTACTTAAAATCGGCAGGAAAAATAGTGTCACAAGGGCAGAAAACGAGCTTAACTATCAGCTGCCCTCGCTTGGCTACGCTTGCACGTGCATCTAATAGTCTTGGGCTACTAAAGTGTTTCCTGCATGTGTGATACACAACTATTTTTCGTCTACGTCAAACGACAAAGTTATTAAGTGACATATGCTGAATTTTCCGCACTTTTTTGGGGGGTCATAAAATATTTTTTGACATCTAAAGAGTAGGAAAAATAAAAAAATAGGCAAAAAGTATGAAAAAACAAAAAATTTCTAAGAAAACTAAAAAAATAGCATAGCAACGAATACTTACAACATTTACAATTTCCTTAGTGTCCATAGTTCCTATTGTCGGGTCTCCATCAGTTAAAAATATGATAATCGGTTGATGGGTCTTATCATTTTTCGAATTTACACTTATAAGATGCAAGGCTGTTTCAATACTAGCCAACATATTCGTCATACCATTATCGGTAAGTTTTTCAATTACTGCTTTACCTTTTGTGACTGCAGCTTTTGATGCTGGGATTGCGGACGGCAATTCCTTTGTCTGAAAAAAACCAAATTCAGATGAATGGAGAATTCAAATATCTTCTGTACCGGGTGGTCCAATAAGCCGATCTCTCGGCTATATATCAGAAACTGTTCATGTTATAACTTTGGGAGAAAAAATTCCTTGGGAAAAGTGGACAAGAGAAATTGCTGGAAATTACTTTCAAGTTTCTAAGTTAACCGCTAGGGGGCGTAACCTGTAAAAAAAAATTAAAAACCAGTTTTTTGTGAAATATGCCCCATTATACCCAGTGTCAAATAAGTAAACTAAAAAAAGGCCTAAATTTCGCACAAATTTGTTCAAGTACTTTTAATTCTATTTTTCCAAATAAAGGGTACTTTCGAATGAAAAAAATTAAAATTCGTTTTCTTAAAAAATGTTTAATAGAAACACCTAATTATTGTGAATCATAATGGAACTGGATTAAATTCTCAACAAAACGGCGCAAACCGCATGTTGATAGCTTTTGTCGAACTCGAGATATAAATAAAAACGCATAAACATAAGTGAGTATAGTATTGACACCCTGTATTATAACTTAAAATTAAATATGGGGAAGAAAGATCATACAGATATCTTGGTCATTAAAACTTGTTGTCCAATTGAATGTTTAAATTTTTTTTCATTGTTTTCCACACAAATATGTAATCTAGCACGCTTTGACATATCTGTTCCTTAAATTTCAGCTGTTGATATACTATTTATAGCGTTTCTAACGCGCTGCTGCATTTCGTCTCGCGTGGTTGGTGAGTTTGGTACGCTAAATCCTTCAATCTTCCCCACAAATAAAAGTCCAGACTAGAGATATAGCTGGCCCTGAAAATATACTGTGACAATTTTGTTTATTTATGTTGTGTGGGCAATGTGTATGTGAG
>CAJUYI010002888.1:3259-18186 GCA_910591695.1 Galerucella pusilla | reverse complement strand
GAATTTCATTCCATAAGTGGTTTCCACACTGTATATTTTCAAATAAAACAATTCCAAATTCGTGTTTATTTATCCATCAATAATTCAATAATTTTATTTGATTTTATTTTTGTGAATGAATGACGTTAGATTTTTAAGCTCGTTAAAATGCTATCGATAATTTCGAAAAATGAACACCACCTGCAAAAATACATTATTATACAACAAATTCCGATAGTTGTAAACAAATAAGATTTTAAAAATGAAAAACCAAATCGTCTATCACTTCTCGTTTAGTATAAATAATGAATGGCCCGCCTTTTAAGTCGATTAATTTACGACATATTTTGGGTAGATCGATATTAGGTTAAGTTACTGAGAAATTTATGGATAAGGATAACTCTTGTCTTAAATACTCCTGATCCATCTAACGAGTGAGAATCAATGTATCGGACAAGTAGTGCGTTCTTTAAATTTTTTTTATAAACAATATACATGCAGAGACAGGATGTTTAAATAAAAACAATGACAAATTATATTTTACATGGTGATTCAATAGAAATTTTCATACGTTATAATATAAATATATACAGGATGTTTTAAGAAAAGATGTTGCTAGATGAATTATTACATCGAAATACTGTGTGAAAACCACTTATGGAATAAAATTCTTTTATGTCATTATTTTAGAAATTTATAAAAAATGCCGAGACACGTCAACTTTTGAATTGAGTTGTGCGTTATGTAAACATAAATGTAAATGTACAGAGTGATTCACGCAAGTATGCCATAGTCGGTGTTGTTTTTTTTTTAATAAAACACCATGTAGATATATTTGCATATTTTTGAAATCCTCTTAATGAACCGATTCCAACAAACTGAGTAATTTATGGTCAATTATGAATTATACAGGGTGAAATTTTAAAATCAATAATTTATTACACGTGAAATATTGGTACTTTTTTAAATTATACTCGATTTGAAATTGGTTGATAGTAATAAATCATTTTTAGCAGCCGATTCCATAGGCGCACCTTCCTGACGTGCCGGTTTGAACCCTATTTATAGTAATCATTATTGTCATAACAGGTAAAAATAATTATGCCGAGAATTCCGGGAACAATTAATACACAATGTTACTTCAGGTTGTTACGAAAAAGGTAGGTAGGTAGGTAGGTACCTCTACTTATTGGTATAAAACTGTGAGTCATTTTAAGACGAAACATGGCTGAACGAAGGCTACACAGTTGGAAAAATATGGACAGACAAAAATGTGACTTCTCACCGGCAAGCATTTTTAGACGGTCTATCAACAGGAATAAATCCGCCCTCTGGAAAAGGAAAACGATTAATTATAACTCACATCGGTAGCTCCAATGGCTTTTTAGGAGGTGGACTATTATCACTCCAATCAGTTCGTACAGGCGATTACCACGAGGATATGAATGCTGATGTTTTTGAGGAGTATTTCGAACAAATGATAGAGCTGATTCCACCTGGCTCCGTCATTGTGTTAGATAACGCTCCGTATCACTCCAGAAGATTGAAGAAGATGCCTACAACTGCTTGGCGAAAAGCAAAAATTATCGAGTGGCTTGTGGAGAAACAAATACAATTTGAGGACAATATGGTTAAAAAGGAGTTGCTATCAATTGTAAACACCCATAAACATCGGTTTCAAAAATATGTTGTTGACGAAATGGCCAAAAAACAAAATATAATAGTGCTTCGGCTCCCCCCCTACCATTGCGAATTAAATCCGATCGAACTGGTATGGGCTCATGTGAAAGGTTATGTGGCTAGAAAAAATACCACTTATAAAATGAGTGATGTTCAAAAACTCTTTGAAGAAGCGCTTCAAGAAGTCAACGCGGGGAAGTGGCAAAGATGTATAGAGCATGTAATAAAGGAGGAGGAAAAAATGTGGCAATTGGATAGTTTACTGGAGAAAACGGTCGAACCACTTATTATCAATTTAGGGGAAGAAGACAGTCCCTCAGATATTTCATTTTCTGATGATGATTAATTTAAAGCGAAGAAATGTAATGACTTACTATAAATTTTATAGAATTTCAAATAGAAACATTTTTCCAAATTTACTTGTTTATTGGTTGCTTTATTGTTATTAGTATTATATTTATTCAAATACAAGGGTAACAAATTATGCCACACATCCGAATGTTCACTAAATTATATAATTATTGTGTTTAATATAAACTTAAACCCACCCGAAAGCACGTGCATGAGTGCAAAACATCACAGGTAGAATCCTACCGCTTATTGTTCGAGCCTCGGGTTAAGCTTTGTATTCGACGCCCTTATCAGATCTGTAGGAATGGAAAGTTTAATAAATGCAAAAGGGTCTATACTTTCAATGTATATAATATTTAAAACTTGGCAATTTAGGTGGACCACTTTGTATACGTGTTTGACGGATTTTAATGATTTATTACTATCAACCAATTTCAAATCGAGTATAGCTAAATATGGATTTATCAAAAATCTAAACTAACTAATTATTAGACGTATTTGTATTATTAAACAAAGCCTGCTACGCCCATGAATTTTATCATAAATACCTAAAAATTGCCTTAAAACGCCAATAATTAGACTAAATCGGTAAATAATGTGGATTGTTTTAAATCGGTAAATAATGTGGATTGTTTTCTATTCTGTCAGTTGTTGATGTGTTGACACTTTATACTGAAAAAGTAAAATCTTTGTCAAACACTCTTTCCTTGTCGACATAACAATTAAATATTTAACTGAGACTCACCGAATTGAGATTTTAATGATGATCGGGTACGGGGATAACTGCAGAAGTCAAGTTGAAGTGGCAAATTTATTTAATCACAGGTATCCCGAATTGCCTAATATTTCACAAAGCACTGTGTCTAAAATTCATGCACAATTAAGAGAACTTGGACATGTCAAACCATTGAAAAGAAAACCACACTCCATTGAAGATGATGTGAAAGTGGAAGATAATCCAACTTCAAGTACACGTCAAATTGCCCGTGAAAATAATGTTAGTCATACAACTGTTCTAGATGTCTTCATGGAGAAAAACTTAATTCCTACAAATTAACTTTTGTGCAGGAGTTAACAGAAGACGATCCAGATCGTAGAATGGATTTCTTTTTCAACACATTCAACTCATCAAATTGGGCTTTGAGCCACCCTGTACAGAAATAAAATAAAAAATATCTTAATAGACTTCTCTCATTTTTGGTGATACAATTTAAACATTCGCGTCTCTATAAGGACGACGGGCGTCGGCGTCGTTTATTGTCAGCACCTACTTCGTTAGGTCCTCTCCTTTTCGGAACTAATCCCCATTAAAAATGAAATTAAAATTACAAACGCGCCGCAATTAGAGAGATGGGCGTTTTCCGTCACAGTTCAGATCAAAAAAGGGAAATCTTGATTTAACAAGTGACGTATAAGAAAACTGATCTGTCTATTTGCTCGATACACAGTGGCAAACTCAAAACTGGTTAGATCATAAAAATGTTTTTCAGAATTACCTGAATCAACGCAAAATTGTGACTTGTAAAAAGTGTTCTACATTGTCAATGTTGTTAATGAACAGTCTATAACAGGGCTTCTTAAACTTTTTTATATAGCGACCCCCTTCAAGCTTAGGAAATTTTAAACGACCCCCTCCTCCATATAATGAAATATATATTAACCGTAGATGTAGATGTAATATCGCACTATTTTACGATGTAAATAAAATAAGGATTAAAGAATACATACCCATTCATTTCACATATATATAATTGGAAACGTTGACGGGATATCGGTCGTAATAAAACACAATAAATAGAATGACATAAAATTATATATATATTTATTCAATATAAAAAATAAACTTTTGTAACAATTTTTTAAATAAAAACATATTATTAACATCAAACAATATTAATGTGACGGATGTGATTGTTTATTTTTACACAAATAATTAAATCTAGGCTGAATTTGAGTTAGTGCAGATCGTAATAAATTTTCAACGTTTATTAAAGTTGAACGGTATTTTGATTTTATGTAAGTTAATGTGGAAAAGGCTGATTCACATAAATCTGTTGTACAAAATGGCAGTAATTTGTTCATTGCCATTTCCGATAGTAGGGGATATTCTGATTTGATTTCTATCCAAAATTTATGCACAGGCACTTGAGAAAATCTGAGTCGCAAGGTAGTATCACTTGTTAATTCGGCAAATTCTTCTTGTGCTTTTAAGTTTAAAAAATTAATTTCTTCCATTTCAATTGAAAATGGATTGCAAATCCATTGTTGTGTATCGATATCATTGGGAAAATACCTATGCATGTAAACTTCCATATCCTTCAAATGATTAACTATAATTTTTGTTTTCAAAAAATAGTTATAATAAAACTACAATAGTATTTTGTATGATTTTTATTTGTATTTATATTTGTACGTAGTGTGTATACTAATTTTAAAATTTTATTTATAATGATTGAAAAGTATCAGATCTTTGCGACCCCCTTTTAGTAGTCTCGCGACCCCCCTGGGGGTCGCGACCCACAGTTTAAGAAGCCCTGGTCTATAACATACATAATGAATTTGGGGTGGAAATATTTTTGTTAAGCCTGATTCGTATCCATTAATAGATAATAGATAACTTTATTCAAATAGGTACATCCTTATATACAGCAGCATTAATATAAAAACAATTCAAAAAAAATATCCACAATATTTGTTTATAAGTACTAACTACATTATTAACATACAAAAAATAATAAAATATATAAATATACATAATAATAGGTACCTAACAATTTGGTAACATCCTAATGGATTCAAACAGAATAAGACTTTTAGAAGACTGTTGTAAGTAATAAATCCTTTAAAAGTTAATGTTTCAGTATTAAATGTTTTCGTTTGATTATTTACGTATAAATTATTTCTTATTCATTCATACGTTTGGGCAAAGATTACAGAATAAAAATATAAGATGTTTCACTCCAGGGCGGTTTGATTCAAGTTGCTGTCCCAAACGGACGCCGCTCTCATAAATTATGTCTACGACTCGCTTTTGTTGTCAATAACGAGACCGGTAAATACCAGAGAAGTTCGAAAAGCTTATTCTATTTTAATCTATACAGGGGTAATTAGAGAAATATATATTTAAATTAATAGGATTCTTTATCACAAAGGTTTATTTTTGGAACTTTAGTTCTTTACGTCAGGTTATGTTTGAGCGACCGGGGGTCCTTTGGGGGTGCTTTGGGGGACCTTTTAAATGTTAATTATTTCGAAAAATGTTCGGGATATGAATTTGAAAAGGTAAGTAAAAAATAAACTTGAATTTTTAAAATGAATCAATTCAATGAGATGATGAGTCTGATTTGTAATTTTTTCTGTCATTCTAATCCAGATTAAACTCATTTAATATTGAGAATTGTTCCAAAATTACATTTTCATCAAAGTTATCCTACTTTTGTTTGTGATTTTGGATAGAATAACTCAGCGTTCTATAGGTAAAGTTGTTTTTCCAATCATCCGTAACAAAAACATGTTTTTTCGAGTATTACAAGGGAGGAAATAACATTTTTTTTAATACTAAACAAAAAAACTCTCCTCTTATCAACGTATCCCATAGATCTGCCACTGTTCTCCTCCCTAAAATGAACCAACACCCCGGAACTGTATGATAGACTGCTACAAGGGTCCACAGGAAGAGTATATCAACTAGAAAACCTCAGCCCTTGAAATCATGACACCGAAAATGTCAGCATTTCACACCACACCGACCTTTAACGCCGCTCGTTATTAAGATCGCTTTTCCTATGGCAGGAACATTTTTTGACGTATTTTCGTGTAACGAGAAGACTCTAAAGCGATCGCTAATACTTTATAAGTGAAGCCAACCGTCTTTTATAAATGGATTTTATCAATTTTAAACTCTGAAGGATTTTGATTTACGTCGAAATGATGGTTTATCTCTTTTATGATATCGGAATTTATAGATAAGGCCTAGAAATCACGACACAGGGCCGGATATTTCACTTACAACTTCAATTCTAGTAAAAACACCTCCACAGCAATCCTCGCGCAATCCCCGAGGAGTTGTCGTCCTAGGTCACCGTTCTGTCAAAAATTTGTCAAAACAGCACGACGTAGAAAAATGTCTCGCTTCGGTCAAGAAAGTAAAGAAAATATTCGCCAGAATATTAAGCAGTTGACACCAGCGAATACTAGGAAATCGAAGGCAAGTGTATGGAAGCAGTTTATAAACTTTTGCACAGAAAAAGCGTATGATTTCGACAGAGCGGATATACCTGTGGAAGAACTGGCGCTCATTCTTGAAGACTATGCCTTCAACATGCGAAAAGAGAACTCCGAAGACTACAAGGAGAGTGTTATCAAAGTTCTATGGAATTCTACAGCTAAGCAGTTGCAGGAATATTTTTTCGAAAGGTATAATCGCAAATTTAATCCATTCTCTGACATAGAATTTGTCAACGCAAGAGCTGCAGAAAATGCTACAAATAGATCCAACCAAGAGAAAGGCAAGTTCATCCGCACTATTAGCAGACGAATTGATAAAGATTATTGAGCTTTGGAACGAAAACACTCCGGAAGGATTGCAAAGAAAGTTCTTTCACATTACTGCTCATGAATTTGCCTGGAGAGGAAATGAAGGAGCGGCAGCAGCAATAGAATATTTTGTGGAGGAAATTGACAATCAAGGGAAACCAACAGGTGGTTCAAAAGAAATGGCCGACAGTAAATGGCTTATATCGAATACAGTCAATGAAGAATTATGCCCAGTGAGACCGTTCAAAAAACTAATAAGCAAGCGAGACAAACTCATCAAAACGAATCGTTTATTTTTAACTCCAAATCCAAACTGGCACCACCCCAATTCCAAAGGTTGGTACAAGAACAGCCCGGTTGGACAAAATACAATATCTTCGCTCGGGTTTTGTATGAGCTTTAGCATAAGCTCCTTTTTTACTTGATCTGTTCTATTTATTCGTTCCTTCCTAATGTTTCTTTTCTAGTTCCTTATCCCTGTTTTCTATTTTTTCCGCAGCTCTGCAGCCGGCAAGTTCAGGGCAATTTTTGAAATATACAATTTAATATTGAATTTCAAATAATTCAATAAATAATTATTATTTCATTCTTTGTATTGATTATTCAATAATCATTGAATTGGATAAACGTGTTCGGAAATAATTAGATTTATTTTATTTATTTTTTTGTAACTTAACCTTAATTTCTTACAAGGTATTTCCAGCTTTCCACCTTTTGCTTCTTGTTTCAATTGCTTCGTTTCGATTAAAAAGCTAGTGGAGTCCAATTTAATATTCATTGTACACTTCATCCCAGTGATAGTGTAAAAAATAGTTTAATTGGTGCCGAATTCCACTCCCTGAGGTGGAGTGCTCTAGCCTGGGGCAGTTATTGGTTACATCTTCATAGATGTCATTTTATATTTCAAACTTCCAAATTATAGATATAATATAAAATAAAAATGGACCGAAAACCTTCAATCAGTTCTACGCAAAAAGATGTATTAGTGCAGTTTATGAAGGAGCATGAAGATTTGCAAACGGGCCGGTTTACTTCTGATTCATGACATATCAATGTAAAGTACGTTATGCGCATGCGTTTCGCATGAAAATAATAGATTCGTGTGCTTCAGAGCAGGAGAAGCAAATTGCTCCTCTTCTACCAAAATTTCATAGGAAGGCAATCGCCGAGAATACGGCGTATTAAATTTCAATGGAACAATGGCGGATTTTCTCGTAGGAACGCTCACATCTCTTGGTTGAGAATAAGCACCCTGGAGTCAAAACACTAGGAGGGACGGCTCCTTTGAAAAAAAGCACCCTGGAGTAAACTCCACATCCTGAGCCTTGATCCCTAATTTTTAATCATTGTTAAGTAGTTCATTCTTCATCTTCTATCATCTGAGATTTTATTCTTCTTGCAAAAATTCTACCTTTAGACATCTAACATCTAGTTAAAGACGACATTTTTGCGAAAGCTCTTTGACCTACTGCCGTCTCTGGTTCTTTCGCGTGGATGCGTGTAGACTTATGAAGTGGGTTTCATTCTATGACACTTAGGAAGTTATTTAGAGAAGGGGATAATATCCATCATGCTTCCAATTTGGGTACTTAGGGAGTATGTTTCAATAAAAAAGGGTGACTTCGACCTTAATCTAGATATATTTCATTTGAGGTATATAAAAATAACGATATACTTAATAAAAAAGGAATTGTTTGGGCTTATAGTTGATACGTTTAGGGGAAAAAACGTGATTTTCCCATTTTTATATATGTGTTATTTTAAGTGAAGTTTTGTCTTTTCACATTGGAAAAACCGAGCATAAAATTGCAATTTCCTTCATAAATATATTTTATCAATATCTTCCATTACCATTTTCTGTACAAAATCAAAGTTCTTCCCTCGGGAAAATTCGTGGAAATCTCTTTTCCATATTTCCCATCGAATATATGATAAACGACGCCATTTAGATCATGGCGAAGACAATAATCAGCTCGTCTACCATGGGTGTTTCGTAATTAGATGCGTGTTTCTGGCCATAAAACTGACCGAAAGGACCGTCATCTGGTTTTTTAGTGTTTCCGCATAATAATAAAAAGGCGAAGCCTGCCTTATATACCACCGTTACCGGCAAATGTTACTACGATCGGGCATTTGCCTTTTCGGACATTTATTATACGAAATTCTAGAATGCGATGTCCACGTTTCAGAGACAGATTTGTACACTACAAAAATTTAATTTGATCCTATTAACTTATATATAGCAGCACTACAGGTCTATCTGGCCCTCGGCTTCGAGATCTTTCACTCGCTCTATCCATTTCTTCCTGTTCCTCGCCTCGTTTTCCCAGTCCCTAACTCCCACTGTTCCCAGATCTCTCCTAACCTCTTCCAACCATTTTTTCCTTGGTCTTTCTCTTCTCTTTTTACCACCTTCTTCACTTTTCAGCACTCGTTTTACCCATCTATCTTTCGTCATTCTACCTATATGTCCCAACCATCTTGCTCTCTGTGCTTTAATTATACGGGTTATACTTGGGTGCTTATACAATTCTGAGAGTTCTTTGTTTGTTCTTCTTCTGTAGATTCCATCTTCCTTAATTCCACCATAAATTTTACGTTCCCATATTTCTAATTTATTCTGCTCTTTTTTGTTCATTGTCCAAGTTTCACAAGCGTAGGTAACTGACGGTCTTATTAAAGTCTGGTACAATCTTATTTTAGCTGTTCGTGATATGTCTTTCGATTTTAACATCTTTGATACCATTCCTGCTGCTTTACTGCCCTTTGTTAATCTTTTTCCTATTCCCCTTTCTTCGTCTCCTTTATTTGTGATAGTGCCTCCCAAATATTCGATTTGTTCCTCCTTTTCTATTCTGTAGCTATTATTTCCATCACAGTTTATAATAATATCCGTTTCCTCATTGCCCTTCATTACCATGTATTTTGTTTTTTTCTCGTTGATCAATAGACCATGTTCTCTTGCCTTCTGTTCCAGTAGCTTAAATTCTCTTAGAACCTCTTTCCTGGATCTTGCCATGAGTACTATGTCGTCCGCATATGCTAGACATTGATGCTTATTCCCATAAATTAAACCTCTGGTTTTTATTCCACTTTCTCTGAGTATGATCTCTTGAACTAGGTTGAAGAGGGTTGTAGATAATGGATCTCCTTGTCTCAGACCTTTCTTTATCTTGAATTGGTTAGAGGTACTACCCTCCAAAATTACTTCGCTCTCGGTTTACCGGATGGTCATTTCTACTAGCCTTCTCAATTTTACTGGTATATTCAACTTCCTCATTGCCTCATAATTTTTTTTCCTTTTGATAGTGTCATAGGCCTGTTTGTAATCGATAAATAGCATATGAAGACTTAGATTTTGTTCGTAAGCATTCACCTGAAGTTGTTTCATAATGAAAATTTGGTCTATTGTCGATCTACCTGCTTTAAAACCTCCTTGGTATTCTCCTACATTTTTTCTGTGGTATTTGTCTAAACGGTTTTTAAGTATTTTTGCCAGAACTTTGTATACTATATCCTATTAACTTAGCTTGATAAAAAACCATCAATACCCTTTCATATTAGAGCAACAGGACATGGTACAAATCCATTTATTTGTCAGTAGTTTAGAGTGCATAGAGATTGTCCATTTTGCTGTTGTCCCAAATAAATACTTCGTGTGTAGATGAGTGGTTACAGTTTCAGTTTATTTTTTTTTTCAGTGTAGTAACGTTGTTGGAGAGGAGAGTGATTCGCAGATGGGATTTGCTTTATTGGGTCCAGTTCGCTCTATTTGTTTCTTATTGCACGTTTCAATGTAATTCCTATCGCGTATTGATTGCTTGGAAGCTTCTTTTTACTTCTACTACATTTACAAAAGGAAAACGATTTATATTTTAATTGTTGAAAAACATAAAAAAAATTTGGAAACGTTCATTTACGTATCAAATTTTGGTGTCAATTAAGCAAAGTATACCGCGAAATACAATGAAGACAAAAAAGTCTGCGTGGGAACAGTTTAGAATGTTTCTAGACGCATGTAATTATACGTTAGAAAAGGATACTTCTGAACAATTTATAGCAAAAATTCTTGAAGATTATGGTTTTAACATAAAAAAAAGATATGAAACTGATTATAACGAAGCTAGTGTGGAAACACTTTGGAATACGACTTCTCAAATGGTTCAGGAAAATTATTTTCTAGAATTTAACATCAAAATTGATCCATTTGAAGATATTACCTATAAATTTGTTAGATTGTCCAGGGATACAAAACGTAAAAAGCTTCAGGCTGAACCTGAAACCAAAAAAAGAAGTTCTAACGCGTTTACCAAAGAAGAATTAATGGAAATGGTAGAAAGCTATTTTGAAGATAATCCTGATTGGTTACAAAAAAAGTTTTTTCATTTATGTTCGTTCGAATTAGCATGGCGTGGAAATGAAGCTGCTAATTATGATATTAATTACTTTAAAAAAGAATATGATAATAAAGGTAATTTTAATGGCTGGGTAGAATTTAATCCAATCTTTTCCAAAACGACACAAGGAGGATCAAAAGCTTTATCTGGCAGTAAGTGGCTGATAAGAAATAATGCTAACAACAATGTGTGTCCCGTTTGTTTATTTTTAAAAATCATTGAAAAAAGAGAATCCAATCCTTATCTAACAACAACAAGATTATTTTTAACAGTACATTCAAATTGGGAGAAAGGAATATGGTACAAAAATTCACC
The DNA here is from genome assembly GCA_910591695.1 of Galerucella pusilla. Taxonomy (NCBI): domain Eukaryota; kingdom Metazoa; phylum Arthropoda; class Insecta; order Coleoptera; family Chrysomelidae; genus Galerucella; species Galerucella pusilla. Next base: position 6,928 of record CAJUYI010002888.1, on the reverse strand, counting down.
ATTGGGAATTAATACAATTTCAAAGTGGACGACAATATCGGCAGAATCAATTGGTATAGACACACAAAAAATAAAAATTACCAATCATTCACATAGAGCTTCTGCAATATCTGCATTAGCAAAAGAAGGAGTTGGTGAACAAGAAGTAATTAAGCTTACAGGACATTCTTCTGCCCATTCTTTGAAACCATATTTGCAATTAAATGAAGAACACCATTTCCAACTTATAGAGAACCTTCGAGAAAATAAAAATTAAGAAAAGGAATCCTCATGACATTTAATCCAAAACCACTCGCCAGACAGCTCGTGGTTTTGTTAAAAATATCATTCGCAAAATTGCCAAGCAACAAACTTTTTCATGACAATCGAAAAATGTTGCAGACAAAATTTCCACTCTCGTGGTATTATATATGAAAAGACGCGAAAAGCTATCCAAAAGTGTTTTGTTTCTGTATGACAACGCCCCTGCACACAAATCTCATGCTGCCATGCAAAAAATTCGTGATTTAGGGTTTAAATTACTAGAACACTCCCCTTATCCACCAGATTTGGCTCCGTCCGACTATCATCTCGTTACTCAACTGAAAAAAAGTTTAAAAGGTCGAAAATTTTCTTCCAACAAGGAGGTAATAAAAGCTGTGTAGGTTTGGTTTGCAGAGCAAGAAGAAACATTTTTTTTGAAAGGTCTAGAGACGTTACAGGTTCGCTGGAATAAATGTATCCAATTAAGAGGAGAATATGTTGAGTAATAAAATATTTTGACATTGAAATTTTGTTTGGTTCTATAGTAGGCTAAGAATTTTTCAATATACATATATATAGTTTTTTTTAAGACCCGGGGACCTATTCTCAGCTGCTGAATGTTGAGATACGCATACGTAATGTTTATAAATGCGAAGGTTCCTATTTTTGAACATTCGCAATTGGTTCGCATGCGTATGTATCATTCGAAATTGCAGCGAGCGGGATATTTTAAGTGAATCACATATACGAATGCGTATTTGCCATACATAACCTCGCTTTTGTATATGTTTTAAAGTGTATGGTGTATTCATTGACATATAAGTCAATGGGTGTATTACAATTTATTCGTGATTTTGAGTTCGAGTTAGTTTATGAAATCAAACAATTTTATTTTGTTAAATCTACATTATAATTAACCTTAAGTTGTGACGCGTTTCGCTAACACAGTAGCTTTTTCAAACGAATAGAGGTATAATAATTAATTAGATTTAACAAAATAAAATTGTTTGATTTCATAATTCACTATGGATCTACATCAAGTAAAAGCCTCATCTATTCAATTTTCGACTTAGTTTTGTAAGACTTTTCGTCATTAAATAAATGGCTGCACAGTTTGTTCACTTGCTTTTAATCCAAGCATTAGATGCTGAAGAGAGAGCACCCCGAATTTATGAAAGACGGCGAAATCTCAAAATACATATAGCAGTTTGCAAGATGCCTTCATATTTACCTTTATTAATATCCATTATTCTTGTATGCTAGAATTAACAAAAATCAGATCTGAGTTCAAATAATTTCCCTTGGAACCCCAGAACACTTCTAGCAGTAAACGATAAAACGAGGGTAGAATTGGGTAGAATCCGAAAATTTTAAATATTGTACGTCAGGGCATTTGATAAACATCAGCTGAGCCACAGCATGTGCTAATGCTGTATTGCCATGTTTACGCGAGTGTGTTTAGCTAACCGTTCGTAAACACTTGCGAACCACGTATGCGAATAGGAAAGAATACAATATTCATTACGAATGCGCATGTAGCCATGGGGACCCCTGGGGACCTATTCTCAGCATATGCAAATTTGCAATCGCATATAACAATTTACGAATGGCTACATGCGCATTCGTAATGAATATTGTATTCTTTCCTATTCGCATACATGGTTCGCAAGTGTTTACGAACGGTTAGCTAAACACACTCGCGTAAACATGGCAATACAGCATTAGCACATGCTGTGGCTCAGCTGATGTTTATCAAATCCCCTGACGTACAATATTAGGCTTGTTCTCATAAGCATCACAGACAGTCTTTGACAATCCGGATTCGGCGCAAAGACCCAAAAGCGTTCTCGATAGAACGATTTAGGGTCTTTACGCCGAATCCGGATTGTCAAAGACTGTCTGTGATGCTTGTGAGAACAAGCCTATTTCACATTTTCAAATTCTACCCAATTCTACGCTCGTTTTATGTTTACTGCTAGAAGTGTTTTGGGGTTCCAAGGGAAATTATTTGATTTTTGTTAATTCTAGCATACAAGAATAATGGATATTAATAAAGGTAAATATAAAGGCATCTTGCAAACTGCTATAGGTATTTTGAGATTTCGCCGTCTTTCATAAATTCGGGGTGCTCTCTCTTCAGCATTTTCTGATGCTTGGATTAAAAGCAAGTGAAAAAACTGTGCAGCCATTTATTTAATGACGAAAACTCCTACAAAACTAACTCGAACTCAAAATCACGAATGAATTGTAATACACCCATTGACATATATGTCAATGAATACACCATACACTTTAAAACATATACAAAAGCGAGGTTATGTATGGTAAATACGCATTCGTATATGTGATCCACTTAAAATATCCCGCTCGCTGCAATTTCGAATGATACACACGCATGCGAACCAATTGCGAATGTTCAAAAATAGGAACCTTCGCATTTATAAACATTACGTATGCGTATCTCAACATTCAGCAGCTGAGAATAGGTCCCCTGTCTATGTTTTTGTTAAATATACTAGGCACCGATTGCATTCAGCTCGTGTTTCAAATACGATTGAATTTTATAGAGATGCGACGCGGCAGAGCTATTCAGAATACTAACAAGTAATTCGTGCAGAGACAAAGACGAGATACTGCCACTTAACCACGCTTAAAAACACCGTTGTTCGTCTCTCAGTACTTCACTCAATTTGAACAATAATAGATCTGGAAAACTTTATAACTAAATCAGGAAAAAAGTTGACGTTGGAAACGATTTTTAGTTATTAAATTGTACAAAAAGAAAACTTCTATCATAGAAAAACTGAAACATGAAAATGAAAATACTTCTCAGCCACTCTTTTCCTCGCTATGACTAGCCCATTGTTGTTTTTCTCCTTAGACAACTTCCAAAGCTTAGCTTATGGTGTTGCTCTTCAACAACTGAACTGGCTCTGAGCACTGGCGTAACTAGCCATCAGACCTGGGGGTCCTGGTGGGGGCCTGGTCTATGATGATGTGATCTTGCCTATTTATGAATTCTTTTATTGGAAATAAAAGCCCGTGAGTTATTTGAAAAATTGTTTAATGTTTAATGCCTTGGCCAAAAATGTACCTACAAAATAATCCTCTAGCTAGACTAAACAAACAAATAACTTTGAAAAATAAAATTACACGCCATGGGGCTATATCGCCTTTAATTTTACTTTTTTATCCTGCTGTGAAAATACTTCCATAACGCAATCCGCTGTAACATATTCTTTTACTAAATCATTCTCGATGTGAATAATTGATACATTGGAGAATCGATTCTGACTCGTTGTAGTTCTGATCCAATTTTTCATTCTACGCATTGCTGAAAAGCTGCTACTTTATTTGGTACGGATATTTATTTGAAAAATCCTGATGGACCTGGGGGAGGCCCAGAAGAGGCATGGGGAGGCCTGG
>CAJUYI010002887.1:0-27339 GCA_910591695.1 Galerucella pusilla | reverse complement strand
AAAAAAAATTTACTGATTTTTAACTTGAACGCCCTGTATTTCAATATATATCCATCAACGAACTTTGCGATTCTGCACATTCAATCAGTACATCGAATACTACAATATACTACAAATTCAGACAATTTCACCGAGAACCATTTTACCTATAAAAAGTGCGGGGTCCTTTGTTAAATTCTCTCGAAATTACAGTAGGAAGTTTTTTCACTTTTTTATTTACTTATGGATTTCAACCAAGTAAAAGCATCCATAATTTCTTCGTGTCTCTTCTTTCTCGCCTCTTCTCTTTTTGTTGCTTCTTCTTCAAGATATTTTATTAAAGAATTATCCTGAGAATGTTGTTTCTTCTTTTTGGCTGGCTGCTTACTGTCCTCTAAGGCATCATTGTCGTGGTTCACAGAGTCAACCACAAAGGTAATGAGTACAATATTAATAATACAGTATTCTTAATAAAAATTACCTTACCACATGCTCCTTTCATAGATGAAGCAACATGCTTCGGAACAATATTCGGCTTTTTTCCCAATATATCATCCATTTCTGTGAAATATTCGAATTTAAACAATTCAGCCCCACTGGCTTCAATGGACATGTTATCTTTTTTTTTCAAATACTGCCACTTGTTCTTTACTTGACTTTTATTGAAACCAGGCATCTCAGCGGCTATTTTTTCCCACACTTCTTCGTTTCGAAGTGTGGCAGAATTAAACATTGCACTCTTCTCCTCCCTCAAATTTATTAACCGTAATATGTCTTCAGGTCTCCACTTTCCTCCATTACTATTTTTCATAAGTCCTTTCTCATAATTATTATCAAGAGGGGTTTTATTTTCATTCAGATCCAATCTCAAGTTATATCTTGGAAAAGTGGATTTAATAATTCAAAGATTTCCTTATCCAGCTTGACCATTTCGATTGAACCATCTGGAAAACGAATAAATAAATTCTACTGGAAAATACGTTCAAGAACACTTTCGGTTAATATTAACGGTGGAAAGAAAATACCCACTTATTACCTTATCAAGAGAAGTATATTTGCCCATGTCATTGGAGCGAATGGTCTAGAAAGTTTAAACAAATGCAAAGTGATACAGCTAGGTGCAATAGTACAAGACAATAAAATAAATAAAACAAATTTACTTACTTAGGGCCGGTTTTACAATAGAGATTTATACTAGGTATAGTTATTCTGGGTATAAAGTTATATCAGAATTTATACCTACAATAAAACTAGTTGGTTTTACGATGCTTTTTTACACCGGTATAGCAATTATTGGAGTAGGAATTGTTATACCGATGTAAAAAAGCATCGTAAAACCAACTAGTTTTATTCTAGGTATAAATTCTGATATAACTTTATACCCAGAATAACTATACCTGGTATAAATCTCTATTGTAAAACCGGCCCTTAGGGTATTTTGTAAGCACACTTTATCTCCTTTTATAACTGGTTCTTCATTTATAGTAAAAAAATGAAGTGATCCATATTATGGGATTCTGAGTTCTTTCAAAAACTTTGTATTTCTAACCGGTTACAAAAACTACGACTTATTTGACATTTTTGGAGAGCGCAAACTCGGATAAAATATTACCACGCTCCATAAATGTGTACATTGGAAATGTCAAAATATATTTATGAACGCTAGGAAAGTAGTCACAGAGTAACAAAAATTTCATTTATGAACGATGGTTGTCAAATAAGTGTGAGAAATATGTACTCTGTAACGTTTATGAACGCACTCCAGGGCACGGAAGTTTTTCATACGGGGGAGAATGAAAAATAATTTACTGGTGATAGTCGTGTAGCTGATGTTATAGGTCTCAAATTTTCAAGGGTAGTTATAATCGAATACGAAGGCAATGAGAGAAGTTCTAGTTCTGGCTCTGTTTCAACGAAAGTTTATGCTCGAGCAAATGGCTCTGAGTTCACTTGAGAAGAATTTCGACTACTGCCGCTGGAAGAGGAAAATGAGCCAATGGAGCTGCTACTTGTTGAAATTTTTTTCGATTCCGATGAACCACTGAATGTGTTCGGTACGTAATAATCATTGGGTAAAGAAAATTCATTCGTATCGATGTCGTTTGAAATCTCCTCAATAATTTTTAGTGTTGACTGTAAGACCTCTGTAAAATTATTTTAATCGTAATTCTCTAGGGACATCAACCGGAATCGGAAAAGGCATAATAGTATGCATAATAGTATATTACGTAACGTGTGTGGTAAGAAGCATATTACGCACGAATGGAAAAGTTACGCACGATGCCGCTTAACGGCGAGTGCATAATTCCGTGAGTGCATGGAATGCCTTACAACACGAGTAACGTACTATACTTTACCTACGACCTACTTGTAAGTACTTGTATCTATAATCTTATTATTAATAATACTTGAACAACATCAACAATAGATAATTCTAATAATTTTATTGTATAACATTTAGGCGTCTATTCTGTAATATTTCGTTCAGCAAAGGTTTCGTTTACAAACGATTGGAAGCGTGAACGAAAAATTTTGAAACGTTATTCTGTATCTTTTTCGTTGACCACTTTCTGATGATAACGAAAGTTGGACGTTTTCAAATGGGTAGTAGAGCAAAATATCACAGCGTTGTCAGATTTTTTAATTACATTATAATTGAGTGATGAAGATCATAGCTAATATCCATCCTATATAAATACATACCCGTTAATGTTTTCAAAATCTACACTACTATGTTATTTAATATACTGCACAAAACTATAAATGTGAATAATAAAGTGGGTACTGTGAAAGTTTTTCACGTTTTTCATGTCAATATTTCCACCAAATTTGAGGTTAAGGCGTTTATATGTCAATGAGCTGAGGTTATGAATTTCTTATTTCAAAGTATGGAAGAAAAAAAGAAACGATCAAACAAAACAACTAGAAGTCAATACGAAATATACTTAAGCGTTATAGAAAATAACATGTTATTTAGAGAAAACAAATATTCGACAGACGAATCAATTTCCTCTTCAAAAATTTCCATAACTTTCACCGAAATAATCAATCTTATCACAAAAATTGACACATTTTTATACCCAAAGTGACGTTTCTAGCTGTCGTTCAACAACGGCGATTTCTAACGAGATATTCGTTGGCATTTTGGATACAGAATAACATTTATCGTTCGTAAACGATATTCGTTCATCAACGACATCGTACATACTTACAGAATAGACACCTAAATCCCATAATATTAGTTATTATAATAATTTTTTATAGTAACAGTACAGTTATTAAACACAAATCATAAATCGCATCCTTTGCTTGTTAAAGCATAAGAAAAAACAGTTACATTATTAGATGTGCTTAGTAAACTTTCATCTCCATCTCTATTAGGTATTCTATTACCAATGAAAGAAGCACATTAAAGAAGTAACGTTTTTTTTTTTAATTTTAGGGCCACCCATTTTCAAAGTCAAGAATATCATGATGGCGAATCTCTTTCACTGTGAAAGGTGTTTTTTTTCTTGCGGAAATTATCATTGTTTCATATTCTTCAGGAATGTAAATCCTGTCAAGTTGTTTCTCAACCAACCTCTTAATCGTACCAAAGTCATTATCGCACGGAAGAAAGGAGTGACCACGGACCGGAAAATAGTGATATATTTTTTTAAATCGTTTTGTTCCCTGTAATGCAAGCAAAAATCGAACCATGGTATTATTACGGTTTTGCCCGGGACAACCGTCAGAAAAAAGATGCATTTCTGTTACTTAATTATGAATATGATTCAGTACATAATCATAAAGAAACGAGCAAACTTCGTTTGGACCTTTTAGGGCTTGGCCTTCATGATAAGTATAAAAGTGTCTCGTGTTGGTCTTAAGATTGTGTATCTCGAAGGCATATACCCAAAATTGTCTGTAATAAAAGATCTCCTGAACTGGAATTTGTGGTTAAGGTAGATTTGGAATATAATCAAATGAAATTCCCATAACTTCAGGCCGATCTTAGCACATAAGCTCTACTTTTTTCATTTTAGCATACATTTTTTTAGCGCGTCTTTTGTGAACCATTAGTTCAGCAACAGCTACGCACTTGGCCGTGTCATTGAGATTTTTGTCTTTAATTTTTGCATTCAACCTTTCGCATTCAGAGCAAACATCAACTTGACATCTTCCAAATTTAAGTCCATAGTTTTCATTGAAGTATTTTAAAAAGAACTCATACTTAACCAATCTCAGTGCGTCCGGATGTTTTTTTATAAAAAGGTCATGCATTACTTTAACATTTAAAACTGCATCTAAATACAGGTAGATTTTATTCGAATAGTGGGTGGTTTTCACAGGAAATGCTTCAATATGGTCTCTTATTTTAGCAATCCAGTCAGCCTGAATAACACGAGGTCTGTTATGATGCAGGCCTCGTAAATCTCTTGGCGATCGTTCTGCGTGAAGCAGGGTGTTTAAACGCTGAACTCTAAAATGTGATACAGCATATAGGCTCATGAACGCTTGTTTACATACTGGTATTCGATTGTTATGATGCATTACGAAATAAACAAATGTGTTCCTCTCTGCATAGCACTTTCAGCGACCCTCTTTGTACGCCTTTCCATAGGTTTTATTTCCATAAGTCCTTGCAGGAACGTATCTTGTACATTTTTGGATTCATCCGTGTATAACTTTGACAATATTTGGACTTTATCTCGGTCACTTAGACTATCCATGCATTTCCGTTTACATCTAAAATAATCTATTATTTCACATTAAAATACTTAAAATAGATTTTGTAGGGACACTTACATGCATGGAGGTCCAACTTGTTTTTCTTTCATTGTAACATATTCACGATCTTCTTGTCTCGCTATTTTTCGTTCATTTACTTTCCAATCGCTCAAGTTTCTTTTTCTTCTTCTACTACCACTAGTAGTAGCTTCGTCTGCAGAACAAGTACTACTATTGTCAGACATTTTTAATTTACAAATCTAAACCGTTTAATCAAGACAGTTCAAAAAACAAGCAACAGAAACTAACCGTAATACAGATATTCGCTTTTTGGCTACAATGTAAACACTGCGACGCGACGTAATGGATTCGACCGGGCACGCGCCTCAGTCGTTGGGATTAAAACAGTACAAGTCCCGGACTTGAACTGTTGTTCTGCTCACCGCTGATAAGACCTTGCTCCCACATCGCAGCAGGCAATGCTTAGCGTACGGTTTTTAGACTCATTTGATGCGGAAGGGAATTTTAAAATGATTGGCTATCACAACTCAAAATGTCAAATTTTGGACTTATACTGTTGTTAATCTCACCGATTCAATTAATGTAGATGATGAACTTGCATTTCCATACATTTTTGCATTCGAATCTCAATTTATGAGATCCATAATCTTTCGTGTTTCTATAAATGAATGGTATTGTACATAGAAACATCAAATAGCTTTCATAAGCACATTTTTTATTAAAAATAATATTATGTATTATCATCACATGGAACTTTTACGTCATGATAGGACTAGTATATTTATGTTGTGGCATAAGAGTAAAAATCTTTTTTGTCTTTAATTTATTTTTTTTGAACTCATTGACGCGAGTCATAATTTTATTGCACACTTTTTGTATTACTAAGAATTAAAACACAATCGTATTTATTTGCATCAATATGTTTTGTGATATAACGACTTATTTTATCAAAGTGTACAGTTAAACGATACAAATATTGGTAATATACAGACGCATCATGCATGAGGCGAATTATTTCCCTAATTATTTTGAAGTAAATTGGGCACAAAATTATAAATATATGTCGTTATTGTATGGAATTTATGGATAGAAACTCACCTGTGATTTTGCAACACAAAGGTACATTTACTATTCTGTTAATAAAGATAGGAACTGCATCCTTCGAAAGTTGACACTATTCGCGATTTCGACCTCCGTAGAGGGCGCTACGGGACGTAAGCTAATATGGAGGATTGTGAGTAATCTCTTTGTTTGTGGCGTCAGTTTGTATACGGACTTCGTGGTTGAGTTGTATGTTTTAGTTGTTTGCGAACTAGAAAAAGTAGTATTTTGGATTTTTGTGTGTTTTGGACAATTGATTATAGTGTATGAAGGAAAATAACAAAAAAAAAGTATGTGGATGGAGGTTTCTTCTTCCATTCCACAATATCTGCATTCTTCTTCCTCCACTATTTTGAGCTTTTTCAGGTGCCCATTCAGGCGACAATGTCCCGTTAGGATCCCTGTCAAAACTCTTAGCGCAGTTTTACTTTGACTTATGCGACTTATGCATTCTTTTGATCTCAACAGGTTGTAGTCACCCAGAAGAGTCTTTGATTGTATAAGCCCCACTAGATCTTTCCAATGGTCAGATCTCCTATTTTTCTCGTCTTTACTTATTTCTTCCAATATTACATTGGGGCTGATTCCGCAAAAGGGTTCAGTAGATTACTAACAATTAATATAAAAAAATCAAAGTATTTTCCTTTTGCTTGTTAAAAAAACGGATTACCAAATTATAACATTCTAACCAGAGAACCACGGCAAGATCAAGATTCATATCTTCTTTCCACAGACTCTATAAAGTATCTGGGTATAACGATTGACCAGCATCTCCGTTGGAACCTTCATATTAATGCGATGGTCAAGACATTAAGAACACTAATTTATCGTTTCAAAATATAAAACCTATTTTGGATATAAGCCATTTGAAGATATTGTACTTCGCGTTGGTAGAATCTAGATTAAGTTACGGCATTCTAGCTTGGGGCAGTGCATTACCCACACATCTTCATAAATTAGAGATAATTCAAAAATATATACTAAAAATGATGTTAGGTAAAACAAGAACTTTTTCTTCTGATCAGCTATATTTAGAGGCTAAACTATTAGATTAGATTAGACAATTATTCTTTTTTTCTCTCTGTGTTAATCAATTTAAAAATAGAAAAACTTTTATTTTCCAAGTGATTTGATGCGTTTTAATGTATACTCAATATATGTGCTATTTCTTTGTTTTTATCTATTTGGTTTCATTAGCTACATGTTGATATGATAATATCTTACAATATTTTTCCCACGGACAGTTTTAGGACTATTGTGGGTTTATGTTGTTTATTTGTATATTTTGTATTTGGTGTTGTTATCTTGTAACTTTTTTCTTTGCAAATAAACGTTATTATTATTATTATTATTATTGTCAAGCACTGATGTGGAGTGCTATTGGAGAACTCACAAGAAGGCAGTTGAGGAGGATTACGAGGCCCAACCAATTAGCCTAACTTGTGGCTGCAAAGAAACTTACTAGGCCACTTTCACAGGTAGAGAAAGAAATAGGTTCGTCTTTATGTTTCATCCTGATTCTGCACTGAGTAAGCATATGTGAGTATTTGACCGGAAAAATGAAACTAAAAAAACATTGCTTATAAAAATATCTCTATTTACAGACAGGGGCGTCGAACAGTTACAACAAAAGTTGGTCCTATCTCCAAATTGGCTAAGTCTTCTGGTGTCACACATGAGAGACTCAACATTTTTGTTGAGTTTAAATTTGAATGTCTCAAACTCCACATTGCAAGAGTGTTGCAAAACCTTATATCTAACTCTTTGTGATGTAGACATATCAGAAATAATTGTCAGTTGTTGTAGTGGAAGTGAAGGTTAGGTTAACGGAAGTATAGGTTAACAGGTATAAATATTTAATGAAATTATCAAAAGTAGCGATGATAAAATGTGTTTTTCGTGCAACCGGACGCAAAACAATCATTTTGCAGCCGCAACAGAGGCCGCAAAATGATATTTTGCGGCCGTTACCCAGAGAATGATATTTTGCGGCCGTTACCCAGAGTGACGGCCGACAAAAATTTTTACGGCCGTTCCCATAGTGACTGCCGGCAAACTGAACGCCACTACAGCATTTGACATTTCTGAAATATGACAATAACAATGTATTTCGAACCAAAAACTAACTGTCTTTTCTAAAGAGACATCATGTTTATTGAAATTATGTAAATTTCACGGTTGCACGAAAAATATTGTGTATACTATGGCCGCGAAATGTTTTCGCGACCTCGAGATTATCTTGCCTCGGCCGGAGCGGCCTCGGCGATAATCTCTCTCTCGGAACGCGAAAAAGCATTTTGCGGCCTTAGTATGCAAGTAACTATTGTATACAACTTAGTATACAATATATACTTAGTATACAATAGTTATTTGTATACTAAGGCCGCAAAATGCTTTTTCGCGTTCCGAGAGAGAGAGAGATTATAATTGTAATATAACTTCAAATTGAAAATTTAACAATTCAATTTTATGTTTCCACTAATTTTTGTGGTAAACGTACAGTTCTTGAATGGCCAATTTGTATAATGCTACGGTTTCCCATTTTAAATATACGATGCTGTTATAAGTAGATGTTGCCAGTCGGACTCCCCCATGAAGGGTACCGTACCATTATTTATAATAATGAATATTCCGCTGAATATTTCAAACGTCTACCTGTTGTCGTTATTAATATCAAGCAGAATAATTATTTAAAAATAAAATTAACAATAAAAAAATCTTCCTCAAGGGGAATCGAACCCGGGTCTACCGCGTGAGAGTCTGGTATGCTTACTACTCGACCACCAAAGAATATGCAAATCGTTTATCTATAACGTCAGATGTATTACATAATTTTTGCTTAAAAGGAACTAAAGTTCCTACCGTGTGTCCCGAGACACGTTCTACCTTTTTAAGTCTTCATGAATTTGTCATGATCTAATATAGGGGTTTGCAGGTTTACCATGGCATTTATGACTGTAATTATGTCATTCACATTTTTAAGCAAAGTCCAGAGGAACTTTCAATATTTCAAACATCTTCATACGCTGGTTCACTCTTTCAATATGAACTCGAGGCTTAGATATAGCAACATTCAGATCAGCTTTCTGTTTGGTAAATTGTTTTTTATGTCGTAAGAAAAAAGGCCTAATTAAACTGACGGAATATTTGTGACAAATATCCACAATCAGAAAACACTTATCAACCATGACAGAATATTTGAAAGGTACTAGTTTTTCTATCAAACTGCTCTGCTCGAATATAGGTTTATCTGAGCACCTTCCTCCATAACGAGCTGAAACAAAATTTATAAGCCCAGATGGACCTGTCATGAACTTGATTGTTTTTCCCCCTTTATAATGAGAATAAGTTCTTATTCTGCGTGATAAACATTTAAATCTTTGCACTGGCACCTCAGTGCAGTCAAGTAGGTACCACCCTTACATTTTTGAATTTTTCAAAGCAAAGGGGCAAGTTCATTAATATTTCATCTGAACTTGGCCATCGTACACAATCTTCCAAGTTATTAGCTAGGTAAGCTATGTACTCACCTGAATACAACTCTGACTGTACTTTGAGCAACTTTAAACAAAAAAGATAATACCGTGAATCTGACAGCCATTTTTAGTTTCATAAATACAAGAACTATTCTATCTTTCACAGTTAATTTATGAATTTTCTTGTCAGGATATATATCAGAAATAAATTTGGTCAAATTTTTCAGCATTTCAAAATTTGGAATTCCAGTTAATGAATTCAATTGAGCATTAGATTGAATTGTGCTTGTGAAACTAACAATCAAATCACCACTTGTCACTTGAACCTCTTTATGTTCGAATGATTTCACTAAAGTTTTATTTTCTGCAAATTGCAGGTCCAACAAAGATTGCACAACACACTGTTTTTTTTTTCTGTCAAGTTAGAAAGTTCCAGAGGCTTGTTTTCAATTTCTTCACCATGTTCTATGTATTCTTTACCATGAGAATGTGAGGCCTCAGAGATAGTTTGTGGATTGATATCAAAATCTCTTAGGATACTTCACTTTTGCCCTCTTTACACCTGTCATTTCACCCCACGCAAACCTAATTCAAACAAATACAATTTATGACAAAACAATAACTTATTAACTTAATTTGAAATATCGTCGGCTTCATATGAAAAGTGCCTTACTCACAAAACAATAATTTCACAGGAGACACAAAAAACTGATTTAAAGTTGATTTTTTTGATTCACTTCAGATTTCTTGGACATACGTATTTATAAGGTCTCCTATGAGGTAGCAGAAGTCAATAAAACTATTATTCTTTAATGTTGCTAATAAATAACGGAGATAGGCAAATTTCAGTTGAGATTCATGTACAATTTGGGACTTGGGCAAATTTTTAGTAATAAAGATTTTTTACTTTTATCAAAATTTGTTTCATAATAAAAAATTATATGAAAGGAAAAACAAATTCTTTGTAGTAAGTTATAAAAGATTTAACCAAACTATATGAACAGAAAACAGTAAACAATTATGTAAGAGTAATCATAGAAATTATGATAATCTTGTTCCACTGTCTTCTTTAGAAACTAGAGATTATTATATTTCTCCTTTTTGATTTTTAGAGGACGTTCATATAAAATGGGCAATATGTGAAAGAGCTCGTCTTTCTCATTTCTTTTTTGCCTCACTGGTAGAACCTTGTAATCATCAGAGTGGCGGATCTTATAGTGAATAGATCCATCGCTATTGTACTTCAAAGCCCTAATCTCTTGAACAGTGGGATCTCAAACGTTGAACCCAGTTCGAATCGAATTTAAAAAGTTTATTTGCGAGAAATAGTCAGGTTGTAGATATTCTACAAATTAGGGTCTCAGAACCTTTCTGGCAGTTTTGACTACCTCAACATAGTCAGCAGGAAGGATTACTCTTTCTTTCAATTTTCGTTCTATTGTGGAGTGCATAGAGTCTCACTCCATTTGAGTATGTTTTTTTTCAAATATTTGTGGATAATGTAGATATCATTGTGCATAGCGAGATTCAAAAGAGCATTAGACAGTACAACATTACGATTTTGGGCTACGCAGCCGTCACTATTAGAGTATGATCGATGCTTTGTTTTCTTTGTCGATACTTGGTAAAACCTTGGTTGTTGAGAATTTATAAATGATATGCGATGTTAGTTATCCGATTTTTAGACAATTTCACTAATTCGGATCCGATAGTTTTTGGAATATTTTGCAGAAGGGATATATAAAATGGCTATTGTTTCTGGGGATTTTCCATATTGACTGGGGTCGAAGACTTTATTTAGATAACAAATGTGTCCTTTTGGTAATTTTGACAAATTCTGATAATTTGAATAGTAAGTTCTGATAATTTTTATTTTTTTATTTGATGTCAGCTGCCATATAATTTTGTATAATTCTGAGACATTAGACTTTTGATACAGTAAAACCGACTGTAAATCCATTGTAAAAACTGTTTTTCGATTCTTTGTCCTTCTGCTTCTCTTGCCGTGCTTCCCCCTTTTTTAAAATGTGAATATTGTATTTTTCGATTTGTACATTTTAAGTTTTAAATCTGACTTTCGTCTTTCTTTGGTGAAAATATAGATAAATATAGATAAAATATGATAAATATGATTAAATATGTACATAGAAAGAGTTGAGCATACAGGTTCAAGCTGTTTTTCTTTACACCAGTCTGATGAATAAACGCTGTAAAGTTCTGCTTTACTTTTAAATTTGGGCTCTAGGTACAGTTTTGTCATCGATTTGCGGCAGTAATGGGATTCTTATTTAGGAATTTGATTGAAAAAATCCTTCACTTCCAATCTCTTTTCACTATTTTTTGAGTGTCTGTCATTTTATTTCCTTTTGGTACTTCGCTCTTCTCTTACTTCTTTATTCTTCTTGATCCAGTCTACAAGCGTCCTTCCCAACATACCGAGAGTGTAGGGGAACATGGATCTACAGATCTGATTCTTTCGTCTGCTTTGTCCAAATAAAACTGTATTGAAGCGGATCGTCGGCTCTTATTTTCATCCTTCATATTTCTACTCCTTTTAGATCTTGTTCGAACTACTTTACTATTAACGAACTTTTTCTATTCGTCCCAAGTTAATTTCCAATAACTTTTAAATATAGATGTCCTTTCTTCGTCACTTATTTTGGAACATTTAAATGCTTTGGTTCTCTCGGACTGACATAAACAGCTTTTTTTATGCGTTTTTCATCTTTTTGAACCTTGAACCTATTCTCTTTTCTTTCACGGTATGATGATCCGTGTGCTCTTTTTATTTTGTTTCTATCCTATTCCCAAGTATCAGAGTCACGTAATCTGCTTTTTGATCTCACGCGCTCCATATCATCCCCATTTTGCGTGTTTTCTTCTCTTTGTTTATCTTGAGTCACCTCTTCATTGTAATTTTGTTCACTACTTTGTGACGTCCCTTCATGGTTTTCTTCAACAGTATCTTCTTCCGTGAAGTTATCTAGATAATCTAGATTGGTAGATCCAGATGCATTTTCTTCATCATAGGCAATTACCTCAACTGTAACTGATTCAGTGATAGATTCATTATAACTCCCAACTAAACTATTGAATGTTGAAAATTTTCTTTATTTTCAAATATTATTTGAATTTCCTGAATAGGGTTCTCCAACTGAGAAATACTATTATTGTCGTTAGCTTTTGGGCTTCCTCGGTAATAATAGTGTCTATTATCTTATCTGGAATGAGATTCATCTTTGTAGTTGAAATTGCATTCGCTTTGAAAAAGTGTTTGGGTCTTATACTTTCAGCTTTCAAATTTGAAATATGTAGCTGCTAATAATTCATAATCTAAATTTTTACTTTCTTTAGAATAATTGTCCCTGTGATCACTTGTTATTTTCAATTATTGAATATTTTTCTAATGTCAGGGTGTAATACGTCATATTTATAAATTTAATTCCAAACGTCTATTGAGAGAATAAGAAAAACAAATTCAAACCCAAAACAAGTACAAAAGAAAAAAATTATTCCGAAAAATGTGAGATAAATTAACGTCAGGTGTGAGATGATCTTTTAATTGTTGCAAATTTAACCATTTGGAATGTTGTATCTTCAGCCTCCCTTGTAATAATCTTTGATATGAAACTACCTTAACATTTGTTTTTTTTGGTCTTTGCGGTAATTTTTTATAGCTATCATTAAAATCAATTTTATAAAATATCTTGCCCTCTGGCGTATATTTTAAGGCTCTAAGATCTGTCACCGTCGGCTCATTTTTTTATTTCTTTCTGGCCTAATAGCGTTATGAATAAATGTAGATTTATCATCAAAGTTAAGAAACTGATCATGTGTCAGGTAACAGACGTCAAAAGGTCTAGGTTTTGTTCGAGCTTCATGAATGTCAGAAATATATCACTGGGAAGCTGTATTATTCTATGTTTCAACTTTTTTTCAATCAAAGCATGAGCACTTCACACTCCATTTGAGTGTGACCTTTCTCCAAATATTTTTGCTCAATTATAACATTATGCTCAATCAAAAAGTGCAATAATGCATTTGACAGAACAGCATTACGGTTCTGGTAGTAATAGTCATCAGAAAATAAAATTATAGGTATTTTATCGACCAAACAATTTTCTTTTGAATGTTTAATTATGCATGTGGCAAACACTGATGCACTTAAGTTACCCTCAGTTTCATTCCAAAGATAAGTAACGCAACTATGGGACTCTAGATTATAAACGGTAAAATTATGGACCTGAAGTTTTGTTTTGTAATAAAACGCACTCAAGTTTAGTAAAGGACATAATTTTACCGCTTGTGTATCCATAGTGAACTACTACTACTACAGAATGTGCAGGCGAGCCTTGACTTATACAAACACACAACCTTTTCCAGTGGATGCCTGCTTGTGTCTCCAGGGGCCATGACAGGGACTCCGAAGATTGGCCTGCGTAATACAGCCCAGTGTGGACACTCTAATAGAACATGGACTGACGTTTCGTCAGTCATGCCGCAACCCCTACATAGGGAACTTTCCTCTACTCCTAGGTTGTAGAGGTGCTTCCTCACACAGCAGTGCCCTGTTAGGAGTCATGCTATCTTCCTCAACCTACTCCTTGGTAGTTCAATAGCTGCCTTAGCGTGTCCATCAGTCCATCCCTTCAGTAAAAGTTTGGATTGTCTAGGACCCTGCATAGCATTCCAATTAGCGAGGTGCTGGTTCCTCAGCCACTTCCTCGTCTCCTTGCGTATCGTTTGTTTTGTTAGGCCGAGGGTCGGGCCCGGGCCGCAGAAAGGAGCTGCCGCCCCTTCCGCAGCCAGTGCATCCGCCATTTCGTTGCCTTCAAAGCCAGAGTGGGCCGGAATCCATTCTAGCCGCACTGCGTTCCGACTTGCAAGATCAGAAAGTCGTTCTCGACATTCGTCAGCAAGTCTTGAGTTGATGGTATATCTACTCAGGGCTTTAATTGCTGCCTGACTGTCCATAGTGGAAGTATAAACCTGATTTTGTACAGCGTTTTCCTTATCTTCAGTTTTTCCAGATCTTGCTCTGTTTTTTTTGCAAAATTTACATTGTATCCATAATCAGATATTTTATTAATTTTATGTTTGTAACACAAATCGCATCCGTCTTTTCTCAGAAGAAAAATCGAAAGTTTGATCTTCTCAAATATAGGCTGCAAAAGGGAAAAAGTGAGTGAGGTTCAATTTTAGACTCCGCACATTTTTCTTTGTATAATTTATAGATTCTTCTTTTTGATTGAAAAACCTGCTCCAAGTAGACTTTAGAACGGTCCTTTCTACAGTTGTGTGATGGTTTCTTGGGCAATTCATTGAAAAAATTCTTCTTTTTGTCGTTTTCATTTTGATTGACTATTATTATTTACTGCTTTTGCCGTTTTTTCTAGTATTCCCGAGCCAAATTTTTTTACCCACTCATGTATAATTTTTTCCTTGAGGCCCAAAGTGCCCAAGAACATTCTTTTGCATACTTTCAACCTCTCGTTATTTAATTTTAATTTGTAAACGGGAAGATTGGCACCCTTCGTACAGTTTTTGTTCTCATCCATGCCGACTTGAGACAAATCATATATTTGTTTTCTTTTTCAATTCAATTTATGGTACATACATTTAACTTCGTAAAATTGACAAAAAAAAGTCGATACAACTTCTTCGAGGTAACTTAAAAAAAAGTGGGGGAATTTATGAATGTACCCTTTGACTGGGGCGCTTTCGTACGTTATATGGGGTACCTTAGTACACTATGGGGTAGGTTCGTACACATTTTTCAAGAACAACATTTTTACCAAAAAAAAAAAAAAAATAATAATAACAAAAATCTATAATAATGAATATAACAAAGAAAACATATTGCACTTCTATAAAACTTAAATTTACATACTAATGAAATTAGAAATAATTATAATAATAATTAGTATCTATTGAACATTAAATGAGGTTAAATCTAGGGTGGACCGGGGATAAAAGTGCCACTTTTTAGTTTTTATTTTTTTACTGGTCTATTGTATTATATTAGGGTCAGATTTAATACGTGCCTGATTACCTGAACATTAGTAATCACAATGAATGAAAGGAAATACAATATAAAATTGATATAAAATTGTTATTAATGTACTTTTGTAACGTTGCAATTGGCACTTTTTGCCCCAACTTTGGGGCTTATAGTGCCAGCCTAGGGGTAAGAAGTACCAAGTAGAATTTGAAAATGATTTTAGGAATCATCTCAGCAAAAAAATGTTTTATTAAGTCTTTAATCGTATACAAAAACTAACTGACTAGGTGCATTCCATATTGGATTTATTCATCATCACTATTACAGTTTAAGCAAACAAAAGAAAATGATTCACCTGAGATACATTTACTGTGAGCCCATTTTTTACACTCTAAGCATTGTATCCATTCTTCAGAAGGCATACTCTGAGAAAATGGTTCACAACAGTAAAGACAAAAGCAATCGTCTGTCTCTGATTCACTGCTCGATTCATAAACTCTTCTCTCTTTCCTCTTTCACCAGATGTGAGGGCACCGGTTTGCCATGCACCCTTAATTCCTACAATTTTTGGTGGCTTGGTTACCGTGGAAACACCGGTTTCATCTACATTTGACGATGTAAATGAATATCGATCCATAACTTCTTTTAGCTTATTATAAAATTCTTGAACATTGGATTTATTGAAAGATGTTGCTCGTCCCAAACTGGTAGCTTCGGGTGAACCTATAGAAAGTTCTGACTGTCTCTTCAGAAATGAAGTAAACCAATCAGCTCCTGCTTGTTTCCGCTTTTCCCACGAATCAGGTATCTTAAGATTGAACTGTTTTGCACATTCGTATGCCAATGTACGTACATTTTTTGGCGTTAAGCCGAAGTAAATTTGGGCTGATTGTTTGAGATACGCACACAGAACATTTTCTTGTTAACCTGTGAAGACTCGGCGACTAGATTTGTAGCCAAATGAGGCGGTTTCAGAATCTGCTCTGTATCGGTCTATAAATCTTTTCAAACCAACTCTGCATATTTCATAATTTTTGGCTGCTGATCTTATTGAAATTCCTCCGTTAATCACGGATTCAGCTGCTCGCTTCATAATCCCTAGTGGGGTTTTACCTCTTTCGGTTTTTCGGGAATAATTCCGCATTCTGTAAAAATAAAAATAAAAAGTGTAAACATAACTGGGGCAAAAAGTGCCATACGGCATTTATTACCCCATGACGCTTGGTACTTTTTGCCCCACTGACCAAGTTTTTATAAATGCGTTGGTAACAAAAAAAATACCTCAATAAAGAGGAAATGGATATAGTACTCGTAAAGTGCAATGATAAAGCTATCGGTGTAAAATTATTTCGCCCCGAAAAAAAATAGAGCCACCAAATAAGAAGAAAAATGAAATGGTCCAGTTTACTTACTTTTTAGTATTAAAAACCTCACTTTGTACGCCTTTCCTTAAATCACTCTGGAAACTAACTGATTTCACGAACACGATGCGCAGCGTGTCGTAGTTGTTCCATGGTTGCCGTGTTGAATACATATTATTGAATTTGCAGAAATAGCGACGATTGGAACTTTTTACCCCTGGCACTTTTATACCCGGTCTACTACCAAAGAATTGAAAACATTAGAGGTTCTCGCAGTGGTAGATGAAACTGGATCTGCAATGTCAACCATTCCTTCGTCCGTTACAGTTGGAAAAATAAATGTCCATGAATATGATTTTTTTCTTAAGAATGTGTATTCTGTCTCTCTGAAGTGTCTTTGAACCTGTCCTACATAATAAATATAAAACATTTTGCTTTTTTTCGAACTTCACTAAAATGAATTTTGAATCACTTATATTTTCTGGAACTACTTCAATCCTTTCTTCGGTTTTCATCTCATCAAGAACATTCACACTTGATGTGGAACTCTCTCGCAAACTAATACTAACATCGGAATCGCTACTCTCAGAGATCGTTTTTGTTTTTTTATGACTTAGTTTTGATGTTTCAATGTCTGTGTCATTTAAAAAAAATTAAGCGCGTTATTTTTCTTTAGCTTTGAACCTCCTTTCTCTTTTCATGTTCTTAATCGTTTTAATTTTTTCCATTTCCTCTACTTATTCTGTCTTTTTCAGGTGTGTCTGTGTATATTCGGGACTTTCCCGGCTGCCTTCCCTTCATTGTTTGAATTTTCTTTTCAATTTTAGGATATGGACGAAACATTTCTGGAGTTATTAACTTTGAGGTAGAGGCTTTGGCTAGTTGTGGTGCAAGTGGAGTTTCTATTAATTGAAGTGTTGGCTCCTTTAAGGTTCTTAGGCAATTTGTTGGTGTTTGAGGGTCATCTTGAATGGAAATATCAGTGGTTTGATCCACAGAGAGAGAAATGTCTTTGGTGTCTGAAGTAGATTCAGCAGACTGATAGACTTGAACTGGGGCAAACTCCTCATCACTAAACGCCAGTGTATTGAATGGCCAGATCCCAAGCTTACTAAATCCACTCAAGATATTTTCTGCTGTGAATGATCCAAAATGAGCTATTTTCGCTAGTTTTGGAATATTGTATATATTAAGCGTTTCACCAGGATTATTTACATGCCTATCGTTAAGCGCGGATTTAAATTTTGATTTAAACGGACCAAATACACCCACGTCCAATGGTGGCAAACAGTGGTATGTGTGTGGCGGAAAATAGGGTTTTTTGTAGAATTTCTGAAAGATATCAGAATTAATCCAGCCACTTTTATTATCCACTCCCATACTGCCCTCAGGAGCTCCTTCCATACTGGCTTCTGGAGCGCCATTAAAATGAACGCGAGGAAACACAAATAGAGGAGGGATTGTATTTCTACTTGCTGATATGATAGCTCCAAATGTAAGAAGTTCTCCTCTCCTGGCACAAAACTAATTGGCCCACTTGTTTTCGCATTTTTTCTGCCAAAATCTAAAGTGTTTTCAGTACGGTCGATATTCCGGACTCATCAAAATTGAAAATCCTGTCGAAGAAAATTTATATCTATTGTAAAGCGATTCTAGATTTTTGTAGAATTCGTTCACAGCTTTTCTATTAAAACCAAAGGACCTGACAGCACTCGTGTTGTCTGGCTCTCTTAAACTTGAATTTTCATTGCGTTTCTGAAAACCATGCACCCAATATTTCCCCGTAATCTTATTCTGATCCCAACTTGATGGATGTGCAATATGTTAGATTTGAAATAAAAGATAGGCGAGATTATGTGTTTTTAATATATGAAAAATAGTTTTTAGAACATGTGCTTTTACATTTTACACTAAACTCAACCTCACGTCATCACTCATAGAAAAAAAAGAAGAAGAGACTTACAAAACTAGATTTACATTAGAGATGAGCGATATCAGTGACAATATTAACACCCCCTCTCAAAATTGCAAAATTGACAATCAAAATAAATTCAACAATTTTAAAAATTTTGTGAATTTTTCATTTCCCAAAGCCTTTGTAAACACATCAGCTATTTGATCATTAATACTTATGTATTCAATATGCAAGACTCCATCAAACCCACATATTACTGAAACTATTTTGTTCCATTTCCTTTATATATTTTTCAATTTTGTCTCTTGTGACCTAATACCTAATAGAGCACAAAAATTTTTTAGAGAAGTATTTCTTGCACTAGATGTCTAAATATGACATGCTCTTTCAAAAGGACAGTAGTAAAATGCATTACTGGGAGGTGAGACAATTTATTCGTACAAATTTACATTGTATGGAAATTCTTGAAGCATTCTTTCGGATGCAATGGCATGTTGCACTTTTCACACATAAATTGAATCTTTTTCTTGCAATAGGCACAACGGGACTGTGTTGCTTAGTAAATAATTATATGGTTCATGCCGTCATACCTTGAATGTAATACCATGTTTGGATTTCGTCTTGTCGGACCGCGTTATGTATCCTTTTCTTATGTTTCTAGAATGTTGCAGGCTATTTGCTTCCTAAATAGGAGCTGATCAAGGTTTCCCTCTACTCGGTCCAACTGCCAGGCGTTCTGAATCGCCATGTCGATACTATGTGCTATTAGTGGAAAGTACCATTTCTTCCCTTTTATAGAGATACGATACAGACTAATGTTTTGATCACTGTGGTTAGTACGTTTTTCTTTAGGTCTCTCTTGTGATTTCCAATACACATCTTTAGAATGCTGGTAAAGATCTCCAGATATCAGCAGATACCGGTTTCTTGGGAATAGCTGGTAACGAAGATATTTTTTCTTGTAAACTTATTGTCGCAAGAGGCACATCATCTTCGTCAGAAGGAAGTTCTTCACCATCTTTGTCTTGGTTATCAAAAATAACCTCAACATCGTTTCTGAGCTGACTTCCGGATAAATGATTCACTGTAGTCATTTTCTCATCTCCAGAGTCACAGTCAACATTAGCATTATCTGGAGGAAAAAGAATAATGCCATCAGGTGATATCGTACTGCCATTTCGCTCAAGTTCTTCGATCAACTCATGTACAATGTAATTTAGATGGTTTCCTAAATCAGATACAGTGTAGTAGTGTTTATTACTACTGTCCTTTTAAAAGAACATCACGAAAAACTCCCTCAAATAATATGCAAATAAGATTCGAATAACTACTATATATCCCACAATAACATATAACTATACTAAATAACAAGGTAGTATCATCAAAACACCCCAATTTGATTTGTAACAATTAAAAACTTACCTCCAATAGGTGGCGTTCATTTTATATAAGCAGAATCAGGAAAATACCGTTTCCCAGTTTGTAAACAAACGGTTAGCGTGGGTAACTGATCTGAAATCTCTTAATAAATGTGTTTATGAAGTTATACCACTGGCGACATCGATCAATGGGAAGTAAGATACAAAAATATAGAAATTATGTCGATGCCTTTCAAAGGGACAGTAGTAATATCTGGGTTTCAAGTCCATCACAAAATGAAATTTCACATCAATGTGTTTACAGCGCTTGTTGTTTTCAAAATTATCAAGTAGCTTCATAGCACTTTGATTATCTTCATGGATTACAACTGGCAACGGCAAATCAAATTCCATACTTAATAGTAGGTTTTTTATAAACACTAATTCACATGAAGAGGCACAAACTGCCACAAACTCGGATTCTGTACTCGAAAGCGCAACAATCGGTTGTTTCTTTGAACACCAAGATATAAGATTATTATTAAGTTTAAAACAATAGCCGATTGACTTACGATCAGAGATATTATTTGCCCAATCGGCATCACTGTATCCAACCAAACTAATTAGCAGAATTAAAATGTAATTTGTAATGGTTGGTACATTTTAAATATTTCAAAACTCTCAATAGATGTTTAAAGTGCTCGTCAGAAGCATAGTCCTGAAACTGGCCAAAATAGCTAATGCTAAAACATATATCCAGCCTTGTTCCAAGCATAATATACATGATACTTCCAAGAAGTTCCTTAAACGGTAAATTTGTTTTATCATTAAAGTCAGATATTCCTTTTAAATTCAGCTTACTTTCCATAGGCGTTTTTGTGTTTTAACAGTTTTCAACTTTATATTTCTCAACTAGATTATTTATTGCTAAACTTTGATCCAATGTTATGACCTTATTTTCATCATCTCTAACAATTTTAATGCCTAAGAAATCAAGCTTATCATTATCAGATATACAATTTTCAATTTTAAAGGTTCCATACAGTTTTTGTTTTAAATAAGAAAGGAAATTTCTCATTCCAAGCTTTCGGAGCCTGTTTAAGCCCATATATTGCTCTTTTTAACAAGCAGCTCCTATTATTGTTAGATTCAAAATCATTCAACCCTTCTGGAGTTTCCATAAAAACTTGTTCTTGGAGTTCACTATGTAAAAAAGCATTTTTGACATCAAGTTGTTCAAGAGCCAAATCAAAACTATGACAAACTGAACGTAGAATTCTCAAAGTAGACAGCTTTGCAACTGGTGCATGAATTTTGCCATATTCTCCAAAATCATGTTGGTCAAACCCTCTGGCCACCAGACGAACTTTATATAACCTATTCCCTTCTTCGTCCACCTTAACTCTAAATACCCACTTATTAGTTATTATTTCTGCTGTTTCAGGTCTGTCCACTAGCTCCCAGGTATTGTTCAATTTTAATGCATTAATCTCATCTTCTATAACTGTTTTCCAAAAATTCCAGTTTGAGCTTGCTCTGGCCTCCTTATAAGATTTGGGTTTCTCAGTAAATTCACTCAACAAAGCCAAACAGCTTACATCAATCTCATAATCATCAAACCTTGCTGGTAATCTAATTTGTCTTTTAGTTTTTTCACTCTCCATATTACCCTTTATATTCTCACTCTCACACAGCCCAACCTTTTTTAAATCATCATCCACTTGATCCTGTTCTATATTTTCACTATCAATTTCACTATCAGTATCATATCCTACTTGCTTACAGCTTTTATTCATGAAATTTCTCTCACCAAACACCACATTTCGACTATGAATGAATTTATTTTCATTCTCTTGCCATAAACGATAACCATTTCCAGTATAACCTAAGAACCTACATCTTTTTCCTTTATCATCTAACTTATTTCTCAAACAGTCAGGTACCCTAGCATCAGCAATGCACCCAAACACCCTCATGTTTGACACATATGGTTTTTTATTATGAAATAACTCAAATGGTGTTTTATTTTGAGTTCTGTTTGTTATGTATGCTGCTGTTAGGTAGACCGGGGGCAATTGTAACACTTTGACTTTGTTCACTTGCTGTATGTAGGGTAATAAACCTAGAACAAAATCATTTTACCTAATAATTTGTCACTTAATTGATCAATAAGTGAATGTGTTCAAATTTCTCAGAGATGCCTAGCAAAGCGTCACCTATGTAGGTATTTAAAAAAAAATTGAGCAATGTTACAACCGTCCCCGATCCCGGGTCACTTGTAACAGTTAATGGGGTCATTAGTAACATAACAATTTTTTCTGTCAAAATCGGTATTTATTGAACTATTAAGAAATAAGTATCATATTTGTGATAATATCAATGAAACATGAAGAGCAGGAACATAAAAATCTGGAGAGGGATTCTATTACTCGACCGTTTCAGGTCGACCAATTCGATCACGAATACGACTCGTTTTGAAAATCGAGTTCTATTATACAATCGGATTCATCTTCGGAAGTCTTCGGGAAAAAGATAAGTTTTGATCGTTTGATCGACATAATGATGACTTTTAAATGACATAAGTCATGAAAACTCTATGGTCTTGATGTAGCAATCAATCAATCATACTTTCTGTGGTGTGATTGCCAAAGTTCAAAAAATTTTGTCACAGTTTGTTGGTTTAGATTTCATTTTCATTGTTTTTCGCGGGTGTTTGCGGTATTTTCCAATCGAAACATTTTTGTACTCAAAATCACAAATGTCTTTTAAAATCAGAGACTGCCATTGGGAAGTTCTCCTTCAGTTTATGGAGGACCATCCGGACTTTTGTAGAGGCGGATTTGTAGGAGCTAGGGGAAGACAAAACTCAAAAGACCTTTGGAGCAAGTTAGCTCAGAGACTAAATGCCCTAGGTTTCGGTGAGAGGAACCCTGAAAAGTGGCAAAAGGTAAGTTTCTGATACTTAAATAAACAAACTGGATAATTGATAGTGTATTTCAGACATGGACTGACTTCAAATACCAGATGAAGAAGAAGGGGTCTCAAATAAGATTAGATCAAACAGCCACAGGGGGGGACCCCCAGAATCAGGGGCCTTTAATTCATTTGAGCTGAGGGCTCTAGACTTACTGGGGGGAAGCAGTTTTTATGCACTCTTAGGTATTGCTGAAGCAGGAGTTCCTCTGAATGCTCACAATCAGGGGCTTCACTCCGAAACTTTGATTAATTGTGGTTCTCCTGTACAGTTTGAAGACATGCCACCTGAGTCTGCTTCAGGAGGAAGGAGTAGTAACCCAAACAAGCACTTTACAAAGAAGTGAACCAAGCATTTTACAATCAAGTCAACCAAGCACTTCACAAAGAAGTCAACCAACCACTTCACGTACAACTCAAGCCAGTACTTCAGGAAGTAGTGCCTTGGGTAAACCAAGTACTTCTGGTACTTCAATTTCAAATGCTACTGTCAAACGTACTAGGAAAAGAGAGCAACTTGAACTGGAGCATGGTTATTCATATGCTCCTCCACAAAAAAGAAAGAAGGACTCTGTAGATGATGCTCACGTTGAAACAATAACAATATTAAATGACATAAAAAACACTCTCGACACAAAATTGAGTAATATACAACATTCTATTGTGTCAGGTTTTGAGAAGGTTGCTTCTGTTATGGAAAAAAATAGAACATACACAAATGTATCTTGAATATTTTTATTTCTACAGTATGAGAAGTTTTGTTTATTTATATACATTTTTATTACTTTTGGATAGATCAGAATATAGTTTTATGTTGAATATTTGTTATTCTCGGAATTTATTGAAAAATGTAATATTTTTTTGTCCTTTCAGATATATATTATTTTTTTAAACTTGGAATATAACTTTTTTTATTTGTGAATATTTTTTATCAATGATATACTCATATCATAAGACTGGTTATTTTTAAAAATTCCTTTTTTGTGTTCATATAAATGCAATATTTTGAATATATTTAAGTTTTTTTATTTTGTCTTTTCATTTACTTTGAAGAAAAGGTTGATGAAAAAGTGTTTTTGCTATAATTTTATTAATACCAACAGACTCTCATTTCAAAGCAAGTAGTGATTATAACAGTTTCAAATACAGATTTTTATAATTTCAAAAATTGCAGGCTCATTTTCTAAAAATAAATGAATTAAATCTTGTTTCTGCGTTGTTGACTGGCACTCTAATTGGGGTCATCAGATATCCTTGCAGAGGATATCCTGAATCACCAATAAGCCAACTTCTCTCTCCCCTATTCTGTATTGTCCTCATAAATTCTTGTGCTGTAGACATTCTCCATATGAATGAATCATGTGTAGCTCCTCCAAAATTGGGAAATATATTTCTTATTTTTTGTTCATGGTCAAACAATATCATCTGCACATTAATTGAATGATATCTTTTCCTATTGATAAAAAGATGTTCATTTACAGTTGGTTTCAAGATGGCCACATGGAAACCATCTATCACTCCTACTACCCCCGGAAAACCCCACCGATGCATGAATTCAAATTTTAACATGTTTCTTTCAGCAGGAGTGACAGGTAGTCTTATGAATTGATCAACGATGCCACTCAATGCCATTGTTACTTGCTGCACACATCTTTGCACCGCAGTCTGGCTCAAAGCACTGTAAAACTCTTGTCCGATGCACCTTTGATATGACCCGGTGGCGTAAAACCTTAAAGCAGTTATCACTTCTTACTCAACAGAAAGCCCTTTTAATGATTGCCTGGGCGGTATCAGCTGTGTCACTATATTAATGAGCTCTCTTGCCAATCTGAAAAACAAATAGTAATATTATATCATTTCCTTTAAAAGGCGCAAGCGATTTTTTTACCTCTTATTCAGGCAAAAGAGTTCTATAAATCTAGCTTCGGGGATATCAAATGGATTACTCATTCCTCTCAACTGTTGTCTCCTCCTTCGTAAATTTAATGCATTTTGACGATTTTGATTTCTCAAAATAATCGCTCTCTGAATAGGTAACATGGCTGTTTTCTTTTATTGTTTTAATTTATCTCGAATTTCGATATGAAGAGTGGTATACACAACACAAAACATCAACGAAAACAAATACTGTGAACAAATAAAACAAGAAGAAAACGGGGTTATGTAATCCTTTTTACATCGTATTCATCGATTACGACACCTCCCGAGGTTCCGTGAGATACGAGTCGTATTTTCACGAATATTCGTAAAATAGAATATCGTTTGACGTATTCGACTCGATCGTATCGTTCAATCCGATACTAATCGTAAAATAGAATCCCGCTCCAGTCTGATTCACAATTGTGTCAAATATATGGATATAAACTTGGAGTACATTCCTCATGCGCCCAGAATTTGCAATCGGAACACTGCAGCCACTGTTCCCCCGGCTTGCTGCTGCTGTATGACTCCACACAAACCAGACAATAATACTCCTGTCCGTCTTCACTCGTCTCTGGAGATTCGTTCCGAGATTTTTTCTCAGCAATACTTTTCTTTCCTTTACCTTTCACATCTGTTAGATTTCTTATTTTCTCTCGCTTCCGATTCTATTCTTATAGCATCTTTCTCAGGAGTGTCTGTATAAACAGCAGACTTCCTTTTTGTTCTCCCTCTATTTGTATTTTGCCTGGGTCCTGCTTTCGGAAATGGTCTCACATATTCAGGAGAAAATGCCATTGTATCCTTTGTGGCGCCAATATCTTTCGATGTTGATGGAATGTTTTGGTTAGTCACATTCCCAGTTGGATTCGGAATTTCTGGTAATTGTAAGTTAATTTTCAGGAACTGGAAAAGCTGTTATTTCAATTTTTGGCTGAGGCAAAATATTTTGAGATAAACTGCTTTCCATTTGGAGTGAAGGTGTATCTTGGAGCGATGACATGGGGATCGGTCTGTCCGTAACATAAGAGGGTGCGAAATCGATGTCAATGCAATCTAACGGCTGCAGCTTATGGGAGCAGTGGGGAGGAAATGACATCATGACTATACCATTGGCCTTACAGAAATCCAGTGCCTCTATCGTGATATGAGAGGAGTGGTTGTCTAATAGTAGTAGTACTTTCCTATCCACCGATGAGTTTATGTGGTTCTGGAAGTGTTTGAGGAACATCACAAACTCGGTTTCTTGCATCCACCCCGAAGAATTCCCTGTGCCAATGCACCCAATGTGACCATCTCCTATGAAATGATCGTCATACCTTTTGCGTGCAAAAATGAACATTGGCGAGACATAATTTCCTATGGCACTCACAGCAATAGTAACTGTCACAAGAGTTCCACGCTCACCAGATGTGAGTGCACCTACTTGCCAAAATTTTTTTTGGCCACTGCCTTATTGGGTTTCTGGACAGTTGTAACACCCGTCTCGTCAATATTGTAGATATCTTTCGCTGCAAACTTTTCACGATAAATTGCTCTGCTCAGATTTTCATAGAATGCCCTTACATTCGTTCTGTTGAAGCTTGTAGCCCTCGAAAAACTTGTAGCTTGGGCACACATAATGGATAAATTCTTATGTCTTTTCATGAAGCCGGAAAACCAATCCTCTCCCGCAATCTTGTTAGTAGCCCAAGATGTAGGCGCTTTTAGATGGTACTTCTCAGCCAGTTCATAGGCTAATCTTCGTATTTCTTTCGGAGAGAGACCGAAGTAAATGTCTGCTGCTTTCATGATGTATTTTGACAGTTCAACCTCTTGGTTTGCAGAAAAAACTCTTGTGTGAGAGTTGTACCCCATGGAAATAGTTTGATCGGCATTTTCTGCTTTTGCCTCTCTCTTTTTTTTCCATTCCATAATCAATTTGAGGACCGTGACGGATGTCAAGCCTTCCAGTTTACCCAGTTGAATCCATATTACAAGAAGCATTGTGCAGCAATCTTTTTATGAAATCTGGAGGACAAATTGACAAAGACAAGGTACCTAATCTAACCTAACCTAACTTTCAATTAGCATCGCATCCATCGGAACCATTTCGAGCTGTTTCCTGGTCATTTCCGCGAAACGGCTAATCAAGCTATTTTTTAACGTGTTTAAGATATTTTAACCGCTATATCGATCCTTCCGATACGCTATAAGTGTAGCAATTTTCCTACCGTGTGTGTAACACTTTTATTTCTCATCAGAACTAATCCGTATCGTTATCCCTCAAAGATGCCTAAATCAAAAAGGGGTAACCATCTAGATACAGTCCACTAATTTTGTATTGTCACGATAAATAAAATCAATAGAAAAAGCTACTAAAATAAGCTGTTTTCTTTAACTAACCAAAGGATAAATATTCTGATCAAAGAGAAGAATCATATCCACACATTTTTTGATTAGTAAAACATACTATTTTATTTACCAGGTACCTGGGACACTATCCTCGGCTGTCGTTTAATAGAAAACGTGTACGCTTTAGCAA
>CAJUYI010002886.1:0-27345 GCA_910591695.1 Galerucella pusilla | reverse complement strand
TAGATGTCAATAATTAATTATAGATTTAGATAAATTATAAAAAAAAAAGAAAAATATGGAAAAAATTAGATTGGAAAAGGGTAGACATATTCTGGTGGAGAATGAGCAGGATGCCAATGGTAATTGGCTAATTTTAGACAAACTTGGTAAGCACCAACTTGTTCCTATGTTCCTTCATAAGTATCTAAATATTTTAGTTTCCCTGAAACTTATTATCTTGATGTTTTTTCTAGATCAGTCTATGTTTTATATTCCACCAGTCCCCAGTGTCTTGAGTTTTTTTGGAATTACGGAAACACAACAAACCGAAGTGATATTAAGTGGAAATCTGTCTCCAAAAAAATCTTTACCTAATTCAACTACAGAAGCATCTATTGGGAAATGGAGCCGCAAGTCTATACTTCTTTCGATCAGATTTTATAAAAGAAAACTTCCATAGAATGTGTGGCACTAGTGTTAAAAATTGTATGGTGTGGAATGACATTACTTCGGCAATAAATGCGGAAAATTTTAATTACACCAAAAAACAAGCTGAAAATAAATTAAAAAGTACTTAAAACAAAAATATATTCAAAAAAAGAAAACATGGGGGGTAATGCTTCAGGAGCCAGCCCTATTCAATTTGATTATTTTGATGAATTTGACGAGATATTTGTAAAGAAACCTTCCATTACACCAACAGCTATAGCGTCAAGATCTGGTCAGGCTGTCGAATCATGCTCCAAAAATAGTGAGAATGAAGAACCACCACAAAAAAAGCAAAAGTTTGAAAAGGAATTGTCATCATGGAGTAGAGAGTTTAGACAAAGGGAAATAAACAAAAAAGAGGAGAGACAACGTAGACAAAGAGAACGACAAGAATTAGCAGAAAAGGCCATAGACAGTTTTGAAAGAATGATGGAAAAATTAATTGATAAAATATAATCCCTATGAATTTATGACAAGTGATAGATGGACTTAGTGATAGAATATAAGTTTAATCTGTTAATTCTTCATTTCTTCATTGTTCATATCAAATATTTTTGTTGCTAATTTTGTGATTATTCAGGATGTGATTAGTGAGGGATTCTTTGACAAATCGATTGCGACATTGCAGCTTCTTGACTAAATGCGGCACCACTTTGTTGTTTTAAATGAGATGCTCTGTATTTTCTCGGTTTTCTTTTAAATCTATGGATTATTAGGAACATTTTTGCAACTACATTTATTTATCTTTTTTCGTTTTCATAATATTGACATTTGAAAATGGTCGATTTTCAGTAGTAATAACCCAAGGACATTGATAATTGTTCGAAAAAATCTTATGACAGATTTCGAAAGCTTGTTGCCTACAAGCAACAAGCTTGAGAAAGTTGTCATAAAATTTTTGAGCATTTATCAATGTCCGAGGGTTATTCGGATAGAAAATTTTTTGTTTCAGTATTACTACCAAATCGTGACATTTCGAAATGTTAAATATTCGAAACTTCAAAATCGAAATAAATCAATATGTATCCATAGCAACGTGTGAAAATTGCCCATGGTCTGTTTTCAGTGTAATGTTGACATGATTGGCTGAGATTGTTCATATGATATAAAATGAGGAAATTTGATTGGTTTTTGGAATTGTCAAAAAATTTTCAAAATAATAAAGTTTTGCCACGTTCAGCAAAAAAACGGCAACGTCCTAATGCTATTGAAGAATCCCTCTCTAATTGGACACTGTCTATTTATTCATTAGACTATATTAGCTAACTTTGTGTTCTGAAAAATGTTTCAATAAATAGTTAATATTAAATATTTCAACAATTGAGGGTAAAATATTTTATGCAAAATCAAAAGTAACATAATAACAACACTATATTCAATTCAAAAAAATTCAAATATATATTCTGTTTATATTATCTTCTGCGGTTAATGAATAAATTTAAGCAAATATCATCCCTTTTAATACTGGCCAAATTGCGATTCTCGTCTCTTTCAACATCCACACCATCTAGTTCATGTAGAAACAATCTTCCTAAAATTGAATTTAAAACAAAAAATATATATTCATGTGTTATTTATATTGTGGAAAATATAAAATGTATCTACCAATATGCCTTGCTATACACTGTTATTTATAAGATGCGACAAGGATTCCAGTACTAAACTGTTAAACGCGAGCTAACTTTTTTACCAAATAGCGTTCATAAAAAATAATACCAGATTTGGAAAGGTCGTTGAAAATTAAGTTAAAATACACCTGCCTGAAAAACGTTAGATTTAAACTAAAGCGTGTTTATTTGTTTCAAAAATTGTGAAGAACGAACCAAAAACAATAAGAAAAAAATTCACCACAGCGGCGAATCGAACCGCCATATTACAGGTTTTACTGTTAATTTCCTGTGCACCTACCAATATAGCCATCCTCTAATCAATTGGAAGCATTCAAAAGTGGTATGAAAATGGAGTTCGACTTTTTGAAACATGAATATCCATTTTTTCTTTGAACCAGAGCGAATTTGAGATAATTAAAAGTGCATTTGAACTATTTTTCAATGTAATCCCTATGTCGCATCTTATAAATAACACAAAGTATACTTTCTGGACGTTTTGAGTTTTGAGAAAAAATATACTACTTTTACCTTCTGCAATATATGCTTCAATGTCCACATCGAAATCAATACATAAGTTATGCAAAACACAAGCTGCAACGACTGTTTTAGGTATTAGATCTGTACAGGTCAAGTCCAATAATTTAAATCTCCTATACCTCCCAAAAAACAAACAGAAAGTCCTTTCTATCACTTGTCGAGTTTTAGCATGCACCTCATTAAAGTAAACTTGTGATGCTGTCAAATTTCCCCTGTTTATATATGGCGTTAAACACCAATTCATTAGAGGATATGCTTTATCCCCTAATATATACGTATTTTCTTCAAAAAAAATGCTCTGTATTTTCAACTATCAATTTGTATATATTGCTATTTGCAAAAATTCTACAGTCATTGACAGACCCTGGATATCCTATGAATGTATCAGTGAACTTAAGTGAAGGTTCACTTATTGCCTGAAGAGTGAAAGCATAGCAGCATTTCCTTGTCAAATAAGCTTCAGCATGATTTTTTGGTTTTTTAATTTTGATGTAAGTTCCATCAACGGCTTCAATAACATTTGGAAAATTAGCAAACTTGTTAAATTTTTCCTTAATAATCGTTCTTTCTTCATAAGATGGCCATTTGATAATTGCTGGTGCTAATTCGTAGAGAGCTCTTATTACTCTAAAGAACCAATCTGAGAGGCTGGCTTTTCCGAGATCAAATCTGTCTCCTACAGATCTAAAAATAGTATAAATATAAAACAGTTTAATTTTTCGTGTGGCGTAATTCGCGATACTATCGTTTTGATTCATGCGGCAGTACGAGGGTTCCGATTTTGCTGCCGTGAAGGTAGTAAATTTCCGCGCGTTAAATTTCGCGCCAGTGTGGGGAAACTTAAATATTCGTGAATAATAGTCAATAGGATTGTTGAACAATATACTGAATATTACTCACCTATACGAATCTGGTGTAGATAAAATCCATAGAACCGCTAATATTTTTTTTTCTATCTGCTGTCTAGGGCGTGCATATTCATATTTTGTTTTTAGAATAGGTTCCACAAGGTTTAATACTTTATTATATGCTGGTTTAGTTAGTCTGAAATGGGATTGAAATGTTTTGTCATCATAGCTTGGAATAACAACTTCAAAATAGTTTTCAATTCTATTAATTTTTGGAGATTTAGGAGATATATTATACTTGGACACCCTCTTTTTCATCAATTCCAACATATGAGTTTCATCTTCACTATCGGAGCTTGAGTCACTATTATCATTTTTCATTATTATAGCCTCTATAAATCTTTTGGAGGCAACCATAACTGCAGCCAAAATGCATTTCCTTTTCACACATCTCCACTGCTCATCCATTTCGTAAATCAATACAACCTAATCACTAACACTAATCCAAAATAATATTAAGGCAGAGATTTGAATCAATAAATTTGATTTGACAAGTTGTCAACAGCCAAACAAACCTAACCTTGAAACAAAACACTCCATTACCGTTCGAAAACCTAGAGCGAGTTTAACACACCGAAGTGAGTTTTTACCCCCTCTCCTTGAAATAATTTTCATACCAGCAACCAGCTTCTCGAACGCAGCCCAGTACCTTTGTTTCGTGCTTGACATTGACATAATGCGTCAACGGTTCATAAGCCGCACACAACACTGGTTGGATGATACACACGAGCAACGATTATAAACCCTGCTTATTCGCTTCAATCTTTCGTCGGTGCTTACGTCACCAGTGGACCTCGACCGATTTATAATATACTGCAATCGTTAATAGTTTCCACTTTTTTCTAGTTTATTTGCAAAAAATAATAATAAATTAATTTTTTTTGGTGATATGTTATTTAAAAAAGTTATATTTAGTAGTATAAGTAGTTATAAAATATAAATAGACGTTTGAAACAATAACTTTGAATTGAAGGAACTTGCTTATAATTTATTTTGCACAGAAACAGAAGCAAATCTACGAGATGTACTTATGGGTTAATTGATGGGTAAACTCAGCATTATATATTTTTTTCTTATGGGAAAAATAAAATAGACGCCTTATGCACTAATAAAAAATTTATTAATAAACAATTTTTTAAAACCTCTATCATCTCTTGTGGTACTCACACATTTTCTCTTCAAACATTTTTTTCTCTGGGATTGATAGTTATTATAAATACTTGTTCGAAGTTTACAAAGGTGGATTCATGCAAGCAAAAATTAAAACTTACATTACTTTAAAACTAAACCTAAGAACATATAAAATCATGTAATGTAGATGTTTATGCCAGAAACTGAGAAACTAAGGCATTCTTTTTTTTAGCTTTTATCTTAAATCTTAATTTCCCAATTTTTTGCATGATCATCTACATTACATGGTTCTCTGTTCTAAGTTTTAGTTTTAAATCAATTTTAATTTTTGCTTGCATGGGGAAATGTATACATTGAAACGCGAATCCAAAAATTTTGTATTTACTCTGAAATAACGTGCTTCGTATTTATAGACTTTCTTGATTGACAATTAGAGAAGTTTACTTACCACCTCTATCAATAAACAACACCTTTAAAATTGAAAAAAACGGATAAGATAACGTCAAAACACACTTTGTAAACAAACGATAAACCATAAAATTAAGAAGGTTAGGTCCAGTGATGACGTATTCGGCCGACTTGAGCGAGGCGAACACAGAGTTAAATGGAAATAAGCAATCCTGTAGGGTGTATAATCGTTGACACACGAGGCCATTGAAATTTATTAGAAGAAGTAAAAGCACAGTGCCATGGACACTAGATAGCCTCCATGCACAGAAACAGAACTAAAGATAATCTCCAGCCTCCAAAATAGATAATACAAAATCTATCCCATGTAAATAACGCTGTAAAGGGTAAATTTCAAAATAATAAGGACAATAATGGAGTTTCGGAATTAAAAACTAATGTTAACGTTCTTCAATTTATCAAACCGACTCAATAGAGAGAGATTGGCAATAGACACTTTTAGCTAGTCATAACTTTTTAAATGTATCCGTATCCGTATTGGAGTTACGTTGACGTAAAGAAATTGTCAAGAAAACCTTTTTAGAAGAAAAATTATCGTTTCGTTCTGTATTTAATTGTATAACCTCAAAGTTTTTTCATTTCACCTTTTTATATTTTTGTAAAACGTAAAATGGGGGCGATATTAAATAATCCATTGCTGCTAGACGAGGAAGATGATGTAATATAGCACTAATAGCACGGAATACTTACTTTGGTCGGGATACGGATACGTTTAAGTATACGGAGTAAGGTACGTAACAATACGTTCAACGCATCGTATCGGCTGAGACGTAACGGGTCTACAAATGCGCAGTTCGTTACGTATACGGATACGTGAGAAACTTAAGACAAGCTAAAAGTCTCTATTGCCAATTGCAATACTGCATACCTACGGTGCGGTATTTATGTAGCACTATTTTAATAACGGTCTGCCTAAAATTTATTTGGAAATAAGAGCTATAGCCATCACTATAATTTAATAACGTAGCGCTGCGTTATGTAGGAAGTGACATAACCTGTCTTTTTTTTGTATATACATACTTATAATTAAAAAAATCAAAAACCAAACAACCTTACTAATTGCATATTTTAAACGCAAACCACATAACAAACTAAACCCCATCTAAACAATAAACACATTGATTATAGTGTGCTTTGTAGCAACACTAAAATAGTATATTATTAAACGAGCAATAATTTATGATAGCCAGTCACGACGGGTGACGTTTGCGTCACGAGCTGCAGGCGAGGGGCGCAAGTCACCCAAGTGAATTATGGCCATAAATTGCGAGTAGAATACTATACTTTGTCCACGACACTTAATTTATTTATTAATAAATAAAAGTCAGTAGCGATTTGGTATATTACTAACCTCAAAATGTTGTGGCATCTACTTCAAATAATTTGACATATATAGAGATGGGCGATACTGTAGAAAGTATCAATACAACGTACCGTTATAAATATATTGTTTTAAAATACTTAATATTAGAAAATATCGTTATGAAAAGTATCAATACTAAAAATTACAATATTTTATAGATACGATATATGTCAGAACAAAATACACAGATTTAATAGTTTATTTCATATTGTACCCCCATCTCTAGTCGTGAATTATGAACCATAATACACTACAGTGTATTATGAACCATAATTCACGACAGTTGATATATGGGTACCATATACCTTTAGTTAGGTAAAATATTGACTTATTATTAGGTGGTCGTGGACAAAGTAATATTTTTACCGTGGTATACCTACTTACCGCTATAATTTGTAAGGCGAGTACAATATTTCTTTTTGTCATTACTACGAACATGAAAGATATCTATATTATTTAAAAGTAAATAAGAATTATGTTTTACCAAGCCAGGGTGCGTCTAGTTTCGCACAAAATTTAATCAGCTTTCATGCAATAAAAAATTAAAACTAAGATTAATTTAAAACTAAAACTAAGAAAGATAAAACCATGTTATTCCTTAATTTCAATCTCAATTTGTTGAAGATGTTCATGCAAGAAATTAAGAAATTGAGATTTAATTTAAAAAATAACATGGTTTTATCTTCTTAGTTTTAGTTTTAAATTAATCTTAGTTTTGATTTTTTCTCTAGTGAATAGACAACGAGATTTATTTTAACTATTCTAATTTACTCCGGCAACGCTGTAAGCTGGCGTCTTCCCATACCGGTTAATATGATTTCTCAGTGCCCCTCCTCTTTACTAAAACAGTTTACACAAATAACTCTGCAAGTTTTTTTGCGTGCTTTTCATTTCGTAGGAACATGGTAGGAATAGGAACTCATTTAAATTTACGTGGTATCTATACGTATTAGAGGATACAAGAGCTTTATACAAAAAGCTGTTATATTATTATTAACGGCAGTTAACGGTCTGGTTTTTTCATACTTACATTTAAATTGTTTCGAAGATTCTAACCGTTTTTACACACGATTACTAGAGGGCGCCATGGAGGTGGGAAATATTTCAGAAAATTTTGACATTTATTACAAAACGTTGATCATTTTATTGAAGAAAAACCTATGTGATTAATTATTATTCATACTAGAACTTTCATTTTTAACCGGAACGATGTCTTAAGAACAGAAAAGAAGTTTTGGAGATTGGACAAGACAGGGCCGTACCTACCTACCCATTGTATAATTTCAAAAAGTTAGACCTTTTCATCATATGACACTGTCTTGTACAAGAATGGTTAAAAAAATAATATTTATCACTACATACCTATGAATAATTTGAACATTTATATTAAAATTAAAACAGTCGTTAAACGGTTCAATCACATATAGGTGCCTATCCTAGAGCACAGCACCTGGGAGATTACTGGATAGAAGAGGAACATTAACCTAATTTGAAGCCTGCAGACATCCTAAAATTCCTCCGGGAAATAGGATAAAGGAACTATTATAGTTTCTGAGACTCTCCTCAGAAACTAATTAAGTAGAAAGTCAGGAGGCACAATAGATCTTTTAGGTCTCAGTGAATGTCACCTCAAAATACATACATACATCCATACCATTCTTATAACATCCAAGTGGCAAAAATAATTCAGTCCCCGCTTGGTAGTACACACCAGTACACATATAGGTACACACTCCTAAGTCCTAAATGTCCTGAGCCTCTAAACCTCTAAACTTTATTGAATTTTGTTGAGGTAGAAAAATCGTCTTAAAAATTTTGGCGCCCCTTAAAAATTTGCCGCCCTAGGCCCGGGCCCAAGTCTAAATCCGCCACTGTACAACGTGTATTACTGCGTAATTGAAGTCTTGAATCATAAGAACCACCATTTTTTCGTATATGTAGGTACTTACCTAAAAAACCATGTGAGGATGCTTGATAATATTTTCAGATTATTTTTATTTCCAGTCCCATTTTAGGTTCCTATAGACAGATTACGTTAATTCGCAATATTATCAGTATATTCAAAATATGTTAATTGGTGGAATTTGCTAAATATTTGGCATCGTTGTACATCTAAACAAGAGTCGATTTATGCTTATTTATGTGAAAAAGTTGGATGCGTTGGATGTATGCTTTGCTTTGCGTTTGTTTTCACGTTTTCAGTTGGCAGTTGGGTATTTTAGCTGTTGGTGTGTAGTTGCTTGGTTGTTACGTGTCGTGAGAAACGAGCGATTTGCTGGTTATATTTATATATTTGTTTATTGAGGAAAAGTGATTTATATACGTTAATTCAACAGGTACGCAAAAATTGAATGCTTATTTATTAGGTAAATATTGC
This sequence comes from Galerucella pusilla, assembly GCA_910591695.1. NCBI lineage: Eukaryota > Metazoa > Arthropoda > Insecta > Coleoptera > Chrysomelidae > Galerucella > Galerucella pusilla. The sequence goes on along the minus strand of CAJUYI010002886.1, from coordinate 18,483 downwards.
AATAATACTACAAAAAAACAAATTGAATCACATGTTAAACCGCCAAAAATGTTACTATTTAAAAACCAGACTTCTCTCTGTATTAATAAAATTGAAATTGTTTATTGATGTTGAGTCTGTTATTTACAAAATAGGTATATTTATGTAAAAGTCACATAAACATTTGCATACGGTACAGGGTGCAGGGTGTACTCGGAGTACTTAGTACCTATAGTAAACACGTGAATTTTAATAATAATTAAGTTTTTACCTTTTATGGACATTCTTTAAGAATATATTATTTTTTGACAGTTTAAATATATTTCTTCTACCTAACACCTGAAGTCATAAGATTATCGTTAAAAGTTATAAATACCTCATTGTAAACAGTACAGGGTCGTACTTTGTTGCCAAATTTTTTATTTATCATCTTATAATGTGGCAAAATCTCTATTGTGGGCGTTATCAATAGAATCTGAAGGGAAATAAAATAAAGTGGTTACCTACAATACATTGAAAATTTATGTCTGGTGAATTTATTTAGCTTATATACCTACCTACCTACCTAAAAAGAATGCCCATTTTTAGTTGCCTAATAAAATTGTTGTTATATACCTATAAGGTAATACTTTTACGAATATTTAAAACCACATGTAAATCTAGATCTGTGTGACTGTACGTCACTATCGCTTATACAGAGGTGTAGTAGAAAGTACGTATCACAACATTTTTGATAAAAAAGCAATTTGTAATTTTGCATGATTTGATAACAGGTAGGTATTAGGTATTATCTTTTTGATAACTCATGTTCCAAAATTAGGTACAAATATTATATTTTTCAAAGGTTGGCGTATTTTTTCTCATATCAATCTATTTATACGGACGCGACCTTGTCCATATATTATTTGTAGTTGTTAAATTCGAAAGTAACTAACATAAACAACGCTTTACTGAATTTATGAGCTTGGTTTCCACTTCAATTTTAATTTAATAGACATTTCGTTTTAGAGTTTTTATTTGTAGTTTTTAAATTTTTAGCACTTGACCAATTTGGTCTCCATTCTTGAGACCTTAAAGTATTAGTCGCGGCGATTCAGTATTTCTTTGTCGGAAAAAGAAAATGATTACTGCCAATTAGGTATATCGCCCACTACATGTATTTACAGCATTGTCATATCTTTAAATTTTCCAAAGAATCCTGAATTTTATACGAACCATATCATTTCAGTTTAGAATAAGAACTTTCGTAAAAAATAATTTTTTAAGATTACGTCTTAATAATATACAACCATGATTTTTATAACCCAATTTTATCTCAAAGAAAACAAGTCTAGACTTCAAAATTTCAATCATAATAACGAATAATACCTACAAATAATACATTTTTAATAATTAGTAAACTTCTTAAGTACTTACCTATGTATGAGCAAAATTATGGTACCTAGGTATACGGCAAGAAAAATAGTATAAAATTTTATAGATATAATAAAATATATAAGATATAATAAAACATTCTATTGTCAAGTCATAATTATTGCAGATCTACATGAGATTGATTAGATAAAACTTTTAACTAAGGTTGAGTACCGATTTCAGGCTGTGATGCTATCATAGAAGGTATAAATATGTAGCATTATCATTAACCTACGAAGTTTTAGCGATTTTAAATAAAAAAAATCGTGAAAAATAGCGTATGTGTGTTAACTTGAAACAAAACATCTTCATTGTAAAACAATTTGAGCGTTAATTGGAAAATTATACAAAAAAACGAGGTGTAAATTAAATATGTAGGTTGCAGAGGAGAGGAGCAGGAGCAGGAGGGGTTGTTATTAGTCTCTTTACTTATGAAAAATGTAAATTTAATGACGTTATTAAATAAATATAAAATGGACATTATATAAACGAAACCACCTAGCACTCAGTATGATAATACCTATGTTTCTCTTATACCAGTCTTGCATTAAATAAATTGCTGGCCTTATATGAACAATAATTACGCATGCGTTTCGGCCATTTTCAATGCAACTTTCAGGCTTGAAAATGAAATGTTTCTAATTTTCAAGGTTATTCACGCGCAACTTTTTAGTGATTTTAGATTTTTTCAACATAATTTTATTATTATGTTGGTAGCTCTTTATTCATTTTCAAATTCCATCCTTAAAGTTAATCTAATTATAATAATGTTAATTAACAACAATTTATATTGCCTATATGGCCTGCGGTTATACATTTTTGTTACCAAAACATCAAAGAGATTGCGCTTCTGGTTAGTTGGTGTATTCTTTAAAGCAATCAGCAATCACAAACGGTCAACTAATGCGCAGAATCTATTTGCTAATGGCACATGAATCGTTCGTTCTTGTTTAGTTCTTTGAAGAATAAGTCAATCAAAGAGAAAGAGAGAGTATTATTAATGAGGTTATTGCATCTAGCAATTCAGTTAATCATATTTCTTGTGAAATTGCAAATAATAATAGACGTATAATCTATACTGTATATAAGTCAGTAAGATAAAATCGCTTGATAAGATATCTTTGTGAATAAAATTATAGGCGTCCGCATTCAGCAATAACATTCATAACGATTTAATTGAAAATAAATATTATTAAAATGATATTTGTGGAAAATGGGGTCATCTAAATATTTTCGATAACGAAAAATGTAAGAGGATCAATAACTTTTATTTAAAATATCAATTTAATTGTAAAAATATTTTACTGATGTTAACAGGGGCGCATATACGGGGGGTAATAGGGGTAACTACCCCCCCAAGGAATAAAGATCAACTGCACTGACTTTTTGTTCGATCCGGCAGCAGCGCTAAGGACAAGGAACAAGTTTTTTTGTCACAGACACAATACTTTTCAAAGTCTTACTTAAATATTGCCTCTACCCCCCCAGACTCAAACCCTTGCCTCTACCCCCCTCCAGTCTCAAACTCTGGATGCGCCACTGGATGTTAATGTAAATCATACATTGCTTTGTACTGGACTAGGTACTTCTTTCTTAGACAAAAATCAGGTGCTAATTGCAGAAAGGTTTTTATGTTTTTTTTTTTCTTATATTGTCATATACAGTTACACTTTGATTTGTGTCAGTCATTAATTTTCCTTGCTTTTCTCTATAAATCTCAATCATTTGCATTCTTCTCGAAATAATATCAAATAATTCATTTTCCTCCTTCACCTTATTTTATTTTTAACACTTTCTCCCCATAATTGTTGATCATTTTCCATTCCCTTCTTGATAAATCTCAATCGTTTCCCTTCATCTTCTCGAAAAAATATCAAATCATTCATTTTCTTTCCCCTTCTCTTATTGATGGGAGCATTTCTGCACAAATAAATAAATGAAACTCACATAAACTTCTTTTATTTCAGAATTGAAAAAAAACAGTTAAGACAAGCGTAAACGCTCTTGAAAGCAAAAGCAAAAATCAGTAAGGTAATACGTGGAATGGCAACTGCTACTAACCGACGAAGATGGTCAGGTAAGAGATTTTTTTTCGCCATCAAATTGTTATAATGCAAGGATGAGTTTATAAATAGATGTGTGTGTGTCTTCTATATCGACGAGAGTTGCAAAACGGGTTTTGAATTCATAAATTTGCAGCTAATCAGTGCAAGGATATGCAGTGATGTTGCTCGTGTGGTCTAAAAACTAAATATTATTTTATTCGCGTCAAATAAGATATTACCAAGTTTGGATTGGTTGAGTAAAGTTTTGGCAACCCTGTAATATCTTCTGTACGTTCCTTGTGGCATTACTTATTCTTTTTTAATTCTCTTATTTTTTTGGGAATCAAACCACAATAGTTTTATTTTTTATTTCGACTTTTCGCTAGGGTTCCAGCTACCGTTGTCAAGATTAACTGGTAATGTAATATTTTTGAAACGCACACAACTTGTTAAGAATTTAAAACAGGATTATGTAGGAATTTGATAATATTCATCGTTGCTTGTCTAAATAATAGTTGACATAAATATTAATAGTCTAGTCAACAAGTGTCTTTTTGGCCAACTTTTTTCAGCAGTCTCCGAAAATTATGATCGAGGTGTCATTCGATTCCGGATAGCATCTAGATGATTTTTGAAAAAAATGAAGTTCCGCAAACAAAAATTGCAAAAGATATTTACAATTAACTAAAAAAAGGAGGTTTAGTTTTTTGCAAATATCTCAAAAACTAATAAAGATTTTTCAAATTAAAAAAAAGATTTGAAAAGAGGAGAGAGATTTTTTAGTGCATGTGAAACAAGGAATCACATAAACTATTGGTTATAGAAAATAAACATTTTTTAAAGACAACGAAGATTATAAAAAATATTTTCATTTCGCACAACTTCATCTCGAAAAAACATTTATATTAAACAAAGTAAGGGTTGTTAATTTCATCACCTTATAGGTACTGTCACAGTCATGCAATCAGAGCAGGTGTTAATTATTTAAAACGCGTTTTTCCATCGTTGCTACTGTCAAATTTTTTTGAATATTACAACACAACTTTACCGTGTACACTCAGTACAATCAAGTGTAATTACTAATGACTCCATAACATTCTTTTGACTAATTAATATGTAAACTAGTTACTCGCTTTTGTGAAATCATTTAAACTTGTGACCTACTTTAATTTTTCTGTCAACATTTTCTGATTAGTCCAGTAATGATGGCGAAAAATACCGTCAACATGGGCATCTGGTCCAGCAAGGAATTTTTTTTAATTTGCAGGTAATAGTAGGTACATTGAACTCCCAAAATGTCAGGTGCCTGAAATTTGTGGGAGGGTCGGAAAATGGCTATAGAGATCCCGAAAATCCGTTTTCCGCCGATATCTCCCGAACTACGATCCCTAGAGAATTTTGGTTTGGAGACAAAATGAAGATCAGTGCATTACCTACAAAAGTTGTCTCCACAATTTTTTTCGTTAAACCAATATGTTTTGCAAAAATGGTGGTTGAAAAGTTCGCAGTTTTCTGAAACTTAAAAACTGACGCTTCTAGCCCAAAATCTGGGATGAGGGACCCTGAAAATACACCAATTTCTATGTTTAGGCCTCCAAGCATCTATGGTAGATGGCGCCACCTTGCATTTTCGCAACCGCGAAATAATTGAGGCCATGAAAAGAAACATGAAAATGATCGATCTCTTACCCACTCTCCGGGTCAAAAAAGTTATCGCTTTCTGTAAAATTGAGACCCTGGCCTGCTTTTATTGGACAAACCAATCCTAGGAATGATTGTGTCCGAAAATGATTTAAAGTAGACGCTAAAATTGCGAAAATAACTTTCCGTATGTAGCGGGAACCCCAAGTTCCGCGGGTTTGCCTGGCGATAACCAGAAATTTTTGGGAGATACAAGCGTCCGCAATGATGCTCGATAATAAATTGTACATTTTTACAAATTTTTGCAATAAAATATGATTGCACTTTTTTGAAAATACATTTTATTGTTGAGAAATATATGGAAATTTAAACATGTATAACAACGATATGAACAATTATCTATAGTTAAAATAATACCCTTCTTGGTGTGCGTCATCGATTGTGACGTATGTCCGGGTTTTCGGCATGTCGTTTATTTTATTTGCTATTTTGACATATAGCTAACCTTAAATTCGATAAATAAGATCATCAGGATTGTATTTAGCCAAATTCGAAAAGGCATGCAATTAATAATTACCAGCTTCTTTTTCTAACTGAAAATACTTGAGAACTTTCAAAATACTGATGTTTTTCCGTGTATTTATGCACATTTTTGTTTTATTCATATAAATAAAACAATAAGATTAATACCTATTCACTTTTCATAAATAATAATTGACTGTGAACAACAAAGTACAGACCTATCAAGAACTGTCAGTGTGACAGTAGAAAAAGACGTAAGACTTATTGCCGCTACGAAAGTAACGCCTTCATAGTATTTTAAACTCTCGATTGATAGGTTGAGCTTGAGCGTAATCTAACCATCAACCAATCAAATTTTTGTAAGTCAAATATTAGGGTTAACGTTTGTAATACATTTAAACGGTTCATTATTGTGATATTTTGATCAGGATTAATCACAGACCTGCCTTTTTTTCCATTTCTTCCTACGTAATGTGTTAGAAAGACATTAACAATCGATGACGCACACCAAGAAGGGTATTATTTCAACCATATCAGTTAATCACCACTCACTCGTGTTTTCTTCTTCTTCGTTCATATATCGCAGGCTGGAAACATCATTTGCGCCTTGTTCCAATTCGTTAACACTGTCCTCTAGCTCTGCTCCTCCCACATCTACCTCTCCCTGAACTGTTGCCTACCAACCTTCCCCTAAACGTATATCTCCCTGTACCTCTTCTTGTTCGCATATCATATCTTCATTTTCCACATGTTTATAATTTGTACAGGGGCCTGAATGACATGAACCACAAATAATCGAGCACTTCAGCCCTGCTTTCATACATGAACATGGTGGCTTACAACCCGCCTTACACTGGCAGGAAATCATTTTTAGCAGATCCGGATGCGCTGGCTGGTCAGTCGTCTGGACTGGTGCTAGTACATCCCCTGCACATTTCCACCCCCAGTCTTCTAGCGGTAGTTCGTTCCCAAGCCATTGCTGCACTTGTAAATACACCCGATAAAGGTGCTGCCTTGCAGCTTCCTGGGTGGGGGGCAAGCTTGCCACTTCAATCGCAGACTATAGCAGACGCCGTCGACCACACTATAGGCACAGATTACTGTGCTATAGGTGAGTGGCGTGGCGGCGTGCGAGAATAAAATGAGGCATCCATTACAACAAATTTAGAGACAAATTTCTTTTTAATGCATCAAATGATATACACATATCAAAGGAAATTTCAGAATGTGACTTTTCATCGGGTATGATGCTTGACCGGGAAGAATTTCACTGTAAAGAGAAAAAACTGTTCGAAAAAACTCAGAAGAGTAGCTGTCTTCTCTCAGAAAACTGGAAATTTCCCCGATTTTCCTGAAAACCCAGGGCAGGGCCAAAAAAAATTATACCATCGGCAAGATGATATTCTAACCTTTCTCTCTATATCAATTATAAGCGGGTTTGACAGTTAATCATCGAGAAATTCCCGATAAACCAGAGCGCTCGGGAAAACTCCAGAAATCCACAAAAATCGCCTCTTGGAAAACACATTAAAATACGGGCCAATTATTGGTAGCATTGTTTCGGAATAAATAAAGTACCCCCCAAAGAACTATTATCCAATAGGATTGGCTGAAATAACTCTTAATAAAAATAATATGAATAAATCCATGGAAGCATTAAAAAATCTAGCAATGACGAATTTTGGCATGGTTTTCCAATGACCCAGGCGCACGAATTGAGTGGATAAAAAAAACGCCTTAGTAGCCACAGATCCCTTCTTCCACCCGCACTTTTATTCATTAAAAATTGATTTCCACGCGAGCTATTAAAAAATTAGTAATTTACTTGGGGACGTCATGCCCTCAGAGCGTGCTCTCTATAAGCCGGCCAGGAGCTCAATTTTGGGTCGGCGTTCCATTTATCTCGAAAACTATCTAATTTTTCGGAAAAATGCTAAGGATCATTGTTGTGGGTAAGGAACTGCTCTTTATTTTTCGTCTGAACAAAAATTCTCCAGTGGTCAAATCTCGGCAGATATCGCGGGAAAACGGATTTTCTGGAATTTTACAGCCATTTTCCCACCCTTCCACAATGGTCAGGTACCTGACATTTTGGGAATTCAATATGTCTACCATAACCTGCAAATTAAAAAAAATTGCTCTTGCTGGACCATTTGCCCATGGACACCTTCGTTTACTGGACTAGATGTAAACTGTTTCAATTCTGCTTATACCATGCCAGTCGCTTTGGGTCATTTTAGTAATTAGTAGTTTTAGTAATTAGCAATACGGCTGATTTTTTTATAAGTACCTTGAAGTATGTAGATTGTAAAAAAAAAGTTTACCAGTCCATCGATTTCCCAAATTAGGAAAAAAATCAAAAAACTTTTTTTTTCTCGAAATTCTCCAATATTTCACGCTGGGAGGAAGGTGAAGAAGAATAAAAAATACCACCGTGTAAAGGGAGTGTTTTGCAACAAAAAAGGTTTCTTGCGTTTTTTCCGTCCGATCAATGGTTTGTCCGTAAAAAATTCGGTATACTAAGTATGTGTTCCGCATCCGCGCGAATCATCTTTTATACATTTTCACCATGTTACGTGTTCTTGACTTCTTCGAAGGACCAAAGTAATGATTCACTAATTACTTAATTAAAAATGCTTTATTAACAAAACTTTGATACACTGTTATACAATAACGTGAGACAAAAAAAGGAAACGTGACTTGATGATATGAATTCTCTCTCGAGTCTGCTTCTCCGCATTCGCACCGCTGTCCATACGCACGCGCCTCACACACTCACACAGCGGCGCCGATACATAATTAAAGCGCTAACATAGCCGCCCGCGTTGAAAAGTCTTTTTCAAAATAAAATTATCAATAGTCCATCAAACGTAAATAAATCGAACATAAGGTAGACATTTTCAAACAATAAAGTAAAAGTTAGTCTATAACTGGCACAACACAAATTTTTGCAATGGATCTCTTGAGGATTCTTCCAGAGGATGTTTTCACCGATACCACTCTGATGACGCCGTCGGATCCCGGATGTAGGTCTGTTACACGAGCCATGGGCCAATGAAAGGGTGGTGTGTTATCATCCTTCAAAATTACTAACGAGTCGACCTTAACACTGTTAGTCACATCATTTTTCCATTTGTTTCGAGATTGTAGTTGGGTTAAGTAATCACGTGACCAGCGTCTCCAGAACTGTTGCAGAAGCTGCTGTAGTCTATTATAGCGAGACAATGTATTTTCCTTACGACCTGTCAAATTCACTTGGGGAATGGCCTTTAAGGAATCTCCTATCAAGAAATGGGATGGTGTCAATGGTAATAGGTCGTTAGGATCATTTGAGAGGGGTGTAAGAGGTCGGGAGTTAAGACATGCTTCAATCTGTGTCAATAGTGTATATAATTCTTCATAAGAAACTGAAGAATTTCCGAGGACTCTACGTAAGTGATATTTGGTTGATTTTACAGCCGATTCCCATAATCCCCCCATGTGTGGTGTATTTGCCGGGATAAAGTGCCAATTTATTTTTTCTTTAGCCAAAAAATTAGTTACGTTATCATTGTGGTTGGAATCAGAAATAAGATTATATAATTCAACAAAGTAATTATTCGCACCCACAAAGTTTTTACCGTTATCTGAAAAAATGTCATTTGGTTTACCTCGTCGTGAGATAAATCTTTCAAGGGCGTTTAAAAAGCTATCTGTTGACAAATCCTTAACTAATTCTATGTGAACGGCCTTGACTGCAAAACACACAAATATGCAGATATAGGTTTTAACTACCTTCGAATTGCGTAACGTGCCATCCTTGACCAAAATAGGCCCTGCGTAATCTACTCCACATTGCGCGAAGACTCGTTCAGGTTGTGTCACTCGTGATCTGGGTAAGTTTCCCATTAGGAAATTTGTAGTCTTTGGTTTAACCTTAAAACAACATATACAGTTCTTAATAACCCTCTTTACTTGATTTTTTCCGTTAATTGGCCAATATTCGAGACGTATTATTGACAAAAGCATTTGTACACCGGCGTGCAAATTTTTACAATGTTCTTGCCTTATAATGAGCTCCGTAATTCTGTGCTTATCTGGTAGTATGATAGGATATTTTTGTGCATAGTCCAGATTGGAATTAGTTAGTCTTCCACCGACTCTAAGCAACCCGTCTTTATCTAAAAATGGGTGCAAGTTTAAAAGTCGACTATCTCGTTTCAACGGTAATGATTCGCGTAGGGCATTAATTTCCGAGAAAAATGAGGTAGACTGTGCAATTTTTATTATCAATGTATGCGCTCTCTCAAGTTCCCTAACTGATAATGTTTTTGACTCAGATTTTATTTTACGAATACCGTTTATGAATCTAAGTACATAACATACAACATTTTGTAATTTGTTGAACGTGGAAAATTTTTGAAAGTCTTCAAGACTATACTTATTCGTTGCTATAGAAACAAATGTCGAGATTTTTATTTCGGGTACTTCCGCTATCGTATCAGGTGCACTATTAGCCTTATAAGTTTTATCTACTAAAAAGGATGGTCCGTACCACCACTGATTAAAATTAATTAGTTCCTCGGGTTCTATACCTCGTGAAATCACATCCGCGGCGTTGTGTTCACTTTTAACGTGACTCCAATCTGTTAAATTTGTTAATTCTGTTATTTGAGATACCCGATTGGCAACAAACGTTTTTAAATTGCTTGGATCAATTTTTAACCAAGCTAGTACTATAGTAGAATCCGTGAATAGATTAATTTCTGAAATATCAATGTCAAGAATTGTTTGTACTGTGGTTACTAATTTTGCCAATAGATGCGCTGCCATTAATTCAGCTCTAGGTAATGTTACCTTACGAATAGGCAATACCTTTGTTTTTGAACAAAGTAAATGCGAGTACCGTTTACCATTGCGATTTTCCGACACTAAGTAGATGCACGCTCCATATGCACGTTCAGAGCTATCAGCGAAACCACACAGTTTTATTTTAACCGGTGAATCGATCAATACTTGCCGTTTAATATTAATTTCATTAAGAATATGAATTTGAGATAAGAATTTTAAAAATGACTCGCCTTTATCCTCGGGTATAGGTTGATCCCATTCTATCTTCAACTTGAATAGTTGTTGCATAAACAATTTTGCTTTAATGGTAATCGGGCCAATCAAACCTAGAGGATCATATATTTGCGAGATTAGCGATAACACTGCACGTTTTGTTAATATCTGATTTGTAACAATGGTAAGATTAATTGCGTATTTTAAAACATCTAGTTTTGGATTCCAAAGGATACCCAATGTTTTTATTTCCCTTTCATCATGAGCAACTACTAAATGTTTATCCTTTGATTTATCATGCTGTGATATGTATGTTAAAATCGAATTATTATTGGATGACCATTTTCTTAACTCAAATCCTGCCTGAGATAATATATTCGTTAATTCCTCATAAACTGTAATAGCTTCCTCGTGGTTATCTAAACTAACAAGTAAATCGTCCATATAGAAGGAATGTTGAATAATTTTTGATGTACGAGGATACTTATCTTCATTATCAATCGCGAGTTGTTTGAGACACCGGGTAGAAAGAAAAGGAGCACATGAAGTTCCATATGTTAACGTATTCAACTGATAAATACCAAGGGGTTGTTGTTCGTTTTCGCGCCACAAGATTTGTTGATAAGGTCTATCATTAGGATGCACCAAAATCTGTCTAAACATCATCTTAACGTCCGCGTTTAATATTATTTTTCTTAATCTCAGTCTCAAGATAATTGAGAATAATTCATCTTGAACTGTAGGACCGGGAATTAACAAATCGTTCAGAGAATAACCAGTATCAGTCTTTGCGCTTGCGTCAAACACTACTCTTACCTTAGTAGTCGAGCTAGACGGCTTTACTACAGCGTGATGTGGTAAGAAATAAGAGTTGTCAATTTGGTCGTTGTTAAGATTACCCTCAAATTTCATATGACCTAATTCCTTATATTCGCGTAAAAATTCTACGTATTGTTGTCTAAGATGTTCATTTTTTGCTAAGCGATACTCGAGCGCCTTGAATCGTTTTAAACAAAGATTTTGAGAATCACCCAGTAATTCTAATTTATTTTGCCTAAATGGTAATCTGACTATGAAACGATTATCATTGTTACGTGTGGTAGTTTCCGAAAAATAAGTTTCACAATATTTGTCTTCCGGTGATAGGAATTTCCTTTTCGGTAATTCCTCAATTTCCCAAAATTTCATGAGCGTTTGATTTAAATTATCATCAATATTTTCGTGACTTAAATTACAACTAATTTGACCTTTGTGCTTATTCGTTTTTCCATAATTTATATTTAATGAACCTGTAAATATCCATCCAAGTTTTGTTTCTACCAATAATGGCATATTTGTGCCCAAACTTATTTTTCCGTCACACAATAGTTCATAAAATATTCCTGCGCCTATGAGTAATTCAATATTTTTTGGAACGTTGAATCTCTCATCGGCTAAATCTAAATTTTGCGGGTATTTCAAGACATTCCTAGGAAATTCTAGTAATGGTAAGCTGTCACTTATAAATGGAATAACTAAAAACGGAAGATTTACTTCAAATGAGTTAAAACGAGACTTTATATTTGCGTTGGTTTTATGCGTGATATTCGTAATACCTTGATTTATCCCATTAATTCTGACATTAAATTCTGTACCCTTCAAATTTAATTTATCAAACAAAGATTGAGTTATCATATTCGCTTGACTTCCGGAATCTAAAAGAGCGTTGCATTCGTGTACATTACCGAGATCGTCTTCAATAAATACGATCGCTGTTGATAATAAAACAACGTTTGTAGAAACCGCCGTTTCAAAAACATTTGAGTGTAAATTTAATACTTCTTGATTAATTTCCGAGTTTTTGCAAGTGTGCATTATTTTTTCTGGTACATAACTCTTACCCGTTTTATCGAGGTCGTTTTTTATTTCTAATTTCGTTTGTACAGCTGAGGCGCTGTTGCCGCTTGAGGTTGAAGGTTGTGAGATTTCAATATTTTGTTTACGGGAATAATTTTTTGACCGGTTATTATCTGAATGTAATGCGGTGTTGTGTTTGTTTCCGCATTTTTTGCAAGACGACGATCTACATTCAAACCTTGCATGTCCTGGTCGTAGGCAATTAATGCATAACTTATGAAATTTTATTTTATCATACCGATCGGGAATTGTCAATTCTAGAAAACGTTGACACTGAAATATGTAATGAGTACCGTTACACATTTGGCAATTGATGTCACCCGTTCTTTCAGTAGCTGCGTAAGTTTGATAAATTTGATGTGGCTTTCGTGTAACATTAATATCATGTGGTTTTCTGTTATGAACATTGTTTAGACTTTTATTATTATTACCCTTCGCGTTTTCTTGATAACTCGCTTCTAATGCAAAACATTTCTTTGTTAGAAATTCAATTAATTTATCAAGTGAAACTAAACTATCATTGCCATCTTGACTGTTTTCCCACTCCCGTCGACTTCGATCATCGAGTTTTTTCAATATTATCGGTATTAGCAAAGCATCCCATTGCTCCGCAGGTAATTTTAATTTTAATAGAGCATTTTTGTGTTGAAACACCGTGTCAATAAGCTTTCTAAGAGCAAAATGAGATTCTTTTGTTACCTCTGGCAAATTAAACAATAAACCATTCACGTGATGATTTACAATCGCGCGTTTATTTTCGTATCTCTTTCTTAGTAGATCGAGTGCAACCGAGTAATTTTCACTTGTTACTTCCAACGAGTTGATCAAGCGCAATGCATCGTCTTTACAACAGGTTTTTAAATATAAAAATTTTTGAATTTCAGAAATATCATTACGCGAGTGTACAACTGAATTAAATACATCAAAAAATCCAAACCATGTTTCATACGTTCCGCAAAATGATGGTAAACCCATATCTGGCAACCTTGGTAACTGTAAATTCGAGCTTTGATTAGAAACAGACAAAACAGGCATAGCTGACATGTTTTTACTGTCGTAGTGGGCTTGAATAATTTCTTTTGCCTCGGAAATAAGAGTGAAGAATATTGATTCTATATTCTCTCTTTCCTTGCTTTCATCGCTATCTAAAAATTCTAACTGTGACTGGCAATTGTCAAAATTTATAAATTCTTCTTCAATATTTTTTAATCGTATTTCAATTTGTGCTATTTTAGTTTTGTTTGCTGAATCTTTAATAAACTTTTCAAATCGTGTCAATTTTGCTTTTATTATACCGCGTGTGTGACGTGATTCTGATATTTGAGTTTCGTTATTTTGAGAAACGTTCATTATTAACACAGATTGAGATATCAAAACGCAAAATATAAGAATAAAGAATAAGGACTTATCTTTGTGATTTCGTGGACGTGTCGTGTTCTCGTGCAGCTTGGCGGTCGTGGTTTTTCTTCGTTTCGACAAATGGCGGGAACGTGATTAGAATTCTAATTGTTGCTGGCCAAAATCCTGCTCGTATAGGACCAAAATGTTACGTGTTCTTGACTTCTTCGAAGGACCAAAGTAATGATTCACTAATTACTTAATTAAAAATGCTTTATTAACAAAACTTTGATACACTGTTATACAATAACGTGAGACAAAAAAAGGAAACGTGACTTGATGATATGAATTCTCTCTCGAGTCTGCTTCTCCGCATTCGCACCGCTGTCCATACGCACGCGCCTCACACACTCACACAGCGGCGCCGATACATAATTAAAGCGCTAACACACCATATATGCATTTTGTTCTTTAAATATTAATCTTTATATTACAGGAGTATCTAATTTTATTTTGAAAAAATAAAGAAGATTCCCACCCGAATCTATAAAAATTGCTATTTTCGCATATCATACAAAAAATCATTGAATCTAAAAATGTATGTAAATTAATTGATTTTGTAATGATATATTCTTGATCTTAGAAGTTTCCCCAACATTTCTACGCAAACCCCGTTAAAATAACTCCAGTTTTATTAAAGTCACAGTATTTAATATACTTATATATTTTCTTGTGAATTCAAGATTCCTAAAATTTACAAAATAATGAAAAGTGCTGTATTTTGTAATTGGGAAAAATTACTTATCCGTTAAATTTATCTATGGAACAGACCTCCTAAATAACAGTTTCCATCCTTCGTAAAATTGTTTCAAAGCCACCTTATTATATAATATAATTTTTATTGAGATACTTGGTTTTTTATTAGAATATAATATTTATATTATATATAAGTAATTACCTAAAAATGATTATGTGCTATGAAAAAAAAATGCCATCTTAAAGCCGACACTTTCCACTTCAAAACGCTGTATTACAATTATATATATACAGTCACGTAGCTATAGCTTCTACAGGGGGGGATTTTGGTTTTTTTCATCTGATAGGTTTAGAAGGGGAAAGCTTTATTGAAGGCGCCGCCTAAGACAAAAAAAATCGCGTGCCACGTCCTAAATCAATTTTTCAAGCTCAAGAAATAATGTTAAGTTTTTTTTTATTATTTGTTTGACTTGGCTACATCTAAAAGTATTTTTGAACATCGTTTTTCGTTTTGCCCCCTTCCGCTGAAATGGTTATAACCATGTATATATATATTTTTTAAAGGAGCCGTCCCTTCGCCGGCACCACCTCAGCCTCTTGGGCTTATTGTGGATTCTCCTAACATTCTGACTACAGCCTATTCAGCCATTCCTTTCCCTGTATTAGCTCATACAGGTTCTTTACTGGTTGGTTGTAGAAGTCTTCTGGATTCATTTGGGGTCTTCCATTTAGCTTTTGCCCCCTGTGGTCCAGCGTAATATCTGGCTCAATATGCGAATTAGAGAATTTTTCTTCGGATAAAAAATGAAGATCGTCTTGACAGAAATGGTCCTGTTAAAATTAGTGATTGAAACGAAACGACTGGACTTGCAGTACCCACTTTATTATTATAATAGTAACATAGATTCAAAAGTTTTGCATCACCTTCTTCGGATGCGAAGGAATTTTATTGCGCTAACAATTTTTTGTTGGCTTGTTTATCAATGTTTACAATTTCAATATGTTCCATATTTTTTGCGATATACAGATGTTTACAGTTTTTTTTGTAAGATAACATTTTTAGTGCGATCATTTTAACATTCAAGGCATTTGATTTTTACGATTTTAAGTGCAAACATGAAGCGTCAAGTCATAAGTGAGATTGACCGTGCAAGAATAGTGGCTTTAGTTGAATAAAGTCATTCTCAAAGGTTCGTGGCAAACAGAGTTGGCGTTTGGCAAAGTGATGTCTCTCGTGTATGGAACCGGTATCTCCAGACCAATTCTCTTCGTGATAGACCTAGAAGTGGTAGAAGGCGTGTTACTAATCAGCGGCAGAACCGCTATATCCACTTAACTATCCGAAGAATCCCAATCATGGCAAAACCAGCACTCCAAAGAGATATGAGACATGCGTTGGGAGTTCGAGTATCGATCTCGACATTACGAAGACGAATACTTGCGACAGGTTTGAGGTGTCGCCGACCAATAAGAGTGCCCAGACTACAACCTGAGCACAGAGTCGCCGACTACAGTGGGCTCAAGAACACGCGGCCTTGCCTGAAGAATTTTGGAATTCGGTGTTTTTTTCCGACGAGACAAGGATTTGTTTAGTACAAGATAGCCATCGAATACGTGTGTGGCGGGATCCAACGAGAGTTGCTCAGTTTGCCCATGCTCGCCCCGTGCCGCCCTTCTGAGGAGAAAGTGCTATGTTTTGGGCTGGTATCATGTTAAATGATCGCACAGAATTAATTCATGTGGAGGGAACGATGACTGGTGATAGGTATCTCAGAGAGATTCTACATCCTCACGTGAAACTATGGCGCGCAGCTGTTGGCAATTCCTTCGTTTTTTTGGACGATAACGTCCGACCTCATCGGACCAGAGCTGTAAATGAGTATCTTGAAACTGAAGGGATCAATCGTTTGAACTGGCCTGCCCTAACTCCTGACATGAATCCCATAGAACATGCTTGGGACATGCTTGTCAAGGCAGTGGCAGCACGCAGAAATCCACCCAGGAGTGTACAAGAGCTTGTTCATGCGGCCCAAGAAGAATGGCGAAATATTTCTCAACAGAATATCAATAATTTGGTAAATAGCATGGGCAGGCGACTTCAAGCTTGCATAAATTCTAGAGGTGGAAATACTTTTTATTAAAAGTTCTCATGCTTAACCTTTTCTTTAAAAAGAATCAATTTGTATTTAATTTATTTAATTTCTAAGAATACTTTTTATGTTTAAAGCAAGTTTATTATTGGATAATAAAATTTTTTGACAAATATACACGATTTTTTTATTGAAACTAATTATTTGATTAATCTCTGATCCATTTATAATGAACACATTTTTTTTTCGGAGATTTAGGGTGATGCAAAACTTTTGAATCTATGTGTAGTTGTAGTGGTGTATACTCAAATTCCTAAAATACATACAATAATATAACTAATTTTATAGAATTCAAATAAAATATTACTTACGGTTGCCTCTATCGTTTCAATCTTTCCAATCATGAATTTCAACTGACATCCTGTCAAATCTTATTTGTATTTAAAATATTTAGTTACGTAGGTACTATTCTTCACGGGTCCCTATCATTTTTTTCGAAAATTCGATAGTTATCGAGATATGAGACCTAGAAGTATCCTCATTTCAGCTGCTGCTCTGCCTGTAGGAATTCTGGTAAGCGGCCGGATGAATTGTTCCATAACTCGGCAGAAAATTGACATTTCCCGATGATTCAAAGTTCATTGCAATGGGAAGACCCGTAGCTCATTCCATGTGACTTGCAGCTCGTTTGTACTTGACAAAAATATTTAAAAAAGTCCGTACTTGACGAAAATATTTAAAAAAGCGGTCAAAGTTTTTTTCCAGATTTTGAGACTGTTTCATTAATTTGTTTATATATTTTTTAAAAATAGTCTTTCATCCTAATTTTTTTCATAATGGAACTTTATGAGGTCTTGAATGATCTCTGAAATCTTTCTTGCGTTTTGATAAAAAATTGATTTGTTTATTTACATGTTTCAGCAGTTTTCGGAGTTCTGTACAATCTGTGGAACAAGCGCGATTTAAAAATTTATCATCCTAAATATTGCTTTTCAATGCACATCATTTTAAAGCTTAGAGTGTCTAGTTTTCGAATGTACTTTTTGATTTTTGGTAGTATCCAATTATTTTTCAGAAATCAGGGAAATTGATCACACCGATAAAAACCAGACTTTTTTTTTTAAAAACAAATAAAAAAATCAATTTTTTTGCAAAATACAAGAAAGATTTTAAAAATAAATTCTGAGATCATTCAAGACCTCCTAAGGTTCAATTATAAAAAAAATTAGGATAAAAGATTATTTTTAAATGAAATACGAACAAATTAATGAAATAGTCTCAAAATCGTGTGAAAAAAAACACATGGAATGATAGCTACGGGTCTTCCCATTGCGATGAACTTTGAATAATCGGAAAATGTCAACTTTTTGCCGAGTTATGGAACAATTCGTCCGCCCGCTTACAAGTTGATGCATAGACAGCAGAATTCCTACAAGCAGAGTAGCAGATGAAATGAGGAGACTTTTAGGTCTCAGTATCTCGATAACTATCGAATTATCGAAAAAAATGATAGGGACCATTTCTGTAGATAATAAGACGATCTTCATTTATTATCCGAAGAAAAATTTTCTAATTCGCACATTTAGCCAGATATTAGCGAGAAAACCGTTTTCCAGGATTTAGAGGGCCATTCCCCCCCCCCTTCCGTAGACTCAATCGCGTTTTTCCGCGTTTAAAAACACCTGCCGTGACCTTTTCAGGAGCTTTTGATATTTTCAGGTGTTCAGTTACTGGACTATACACATTAAAAAAAATACTCG
>CAJUYI010002885.1:0-27348 GCA_910591695.1 Galerucella pusilla | reverse complement strand
GAAAATAACAAAATATCTATAACATACATTTAGGCAAAAGAGCATACGAACTACTATTCTTTCATTTATTTAGACCTTATAAAACTGCTTTCTGAATATTATGCTGTTTTATCTAGATTCTTATCTGATGAAGGAAACTGTCCAAAAATATTGTTTTTATGTTTGGGTACATTAAATAATAGTTGAATATTGTTATAATAATTACATACTAAATAGCAGATACTGTGATAGCACAATCTGCTAACTACGATTAAATACCCAAACAAAAATGTTAAACTTGGTGCAATAACTGCTATCTACATATCAAAATAATAATCTATTTTATTGAGACAATTTTTGCTACCCCTTAAAGATACTTACCTTAAAGTATTAAGAAGTATGTTACACCACTTTTCAAATACACAATAATATTAAACTCACACAGTGTTATCGATTCAAAGCGGAACAAAATGCAAAGCCGTCTAACCTAGTAAATTAACATGGAAGATTGAATGATAGCAGGTATTGCCGCTTCTAATAAGACGTCTCAGAAATAGCAGATATTGTTTTGACTGAATAACGTAAATAAAAACTTCTTAACTATCTACACATAAAACACATTTTCCAAAAAAAATGTCACTTAGCAGGTATTGTCAGATCGCCGACGATACACTAATTAATCTTTCAAACGTCTATGCAAAGGAACATAAGATCTATTTAATTGTACTTGCTTATTCAAACCAAAATTATTGTTTTGCAATTCTTTATTAATTTGTGAATCTTCAAGAAAATCTAACCTATAAAACTTTTAGAATTAACTTCTTTTATAATTAGCGAATTACGATTAGGACTAAAATTATGCATATTAAATTTTAGATGATGACCAAAAGCTGAATTCTCACATCTACTCAAATGTTCACCTATTCGAACTTTTAAAGGTCCACAAGTTCTACCTATATATGAAGCTTCACAATCATTACATTCAAGTTTGTAAATACCACTTAATGATAATTTATTAATTTTATCTTTTGAATTAACCAAATGTTCACTCAAATTATTAGTGCTTTTAAAAGAAATTCTTGTATCTATTAATTTATTATTAAATAATTTTGAAACTTTTTGAGAGATGTTTTCATTCAGAAAAGGTAAAGCTAAATATCTAAAAGATTTCTCTTCAGAAGGATAAGTCAAGTCTTGTTCTCTTTTGTTTTTAATTTTCTGAATCAACCTATTAACGATATTTGGATTATAACCATTATTACAAGCAATCTGTTTAATAATATTCACATTATTATAGTTAAAGTTTGAAATTGGGACATTAAGAAGTCTATGAATGTAACAATAAAAAGCTGCCAATTTATGTTGATGAGGGTGATTTGAAAATGATGGTATGACATGGTCAGTTTGTGTAGGTTTCCTATATATGCTGTATTCTAATTTATCGAATTTGCTTATAGTGAGGTCTAAAAAATTTTATTTACTTTCAGATTCAATCTCTAAAGTAAAAGTGATGTTAGGATGAATTAAGTTTATTTTATTCAAAAGATTATTAGCTGTGTCTGAATTACCATCAATAAAAACAAGACAATCATCTACATATCTAAACCAATGTAATATTTTACTATTATTTTGGTTAATTATGTTATTAACTTCCAAATTATTCATGAACAAGTCAGCCAAAAATGGAGATAAACAACTACCCAATGCTAAACCTTCAGGCTGTTGATAAAACTTTCCATTAAAAACAAAAAAAATCCTGAGAAAGGCAAAATTTAAGTAAAGAGAGGGAGCTATTAGAGTTTGCTATTGAGGTGAATGTTGCCATTGAATTTTTGTCTAATGATGATAATTTGGAAAAGACAATCAGAGATGACATTCATAATTGTTTGTATAGAGTAAAGAAATACAATTCAAGAAAGTCTAATCAAAAAGATAAACATTTAAATTCAGTTTTGAAAAAAGTCAAAATTAAAATCAAAAATCATGATTTAGTGTTTACTTGGGCTGACAGGGGTAATTGTTTGGTGATCTTAAATAAATTTGATTACATTAAAAAGGTAGAAATCTTTCTATTAATATTAAAGATCCCGTGTTATTTCTGAAAAAGGTTTTAAAAAGTTTTGCGATACAAGTAAAAAAACAATTAAAAGTTGTTGAAGGTAAATGTTGTTTTATCAGGTGTATTTATAAAGCCTCATAATGGTGAATCATTTTTAAAACACCTTAATACTAAAAATCGAATTATTGATTGTAATACACAATTGAAAGAATGGTATAAATGATATGTAAGTGATAAAATGTTGATGCATATTGAAGAGTTTCAAGAAAAGGATAGTGGTTGGGCTTAACTAGAAATATTACATTTAAAAGTGAATTTAAATGAATACAGACCTATCACTGTAGGCATATCAACATATATAGATTTACCACCATCAATTAAAAAATCAAAAAGTGTTATCAATATAAAAAATAAGAGTGTTTATTGTTTTTTTGTGGTCAGTGGTTTGTGCTTTATATCCACCTAATGAAAATAATAATGTATCTAGAGTTTCTTCATATCCTCATTTTAGTAAAGTTTTAAAATACGAGAATATTAATTTTCCTTTAAATTTAAGACATTCCAAAATTTTAAAATTTGAATGAAATTGCAATAAATGTTTTCAGCATAGTAATTAATGTTTTACCATTATTAATTAGTGAGACAAAATTTTCAAAAGAGTTAATTTGTTGATGCTCTCTTGTTACCACGACAAGGTGGACAACGACGACGACGACAGTCATTACAACAGTACCAACAAACTTTATCACTTTGCATGTATAAAAAATGTGTCACGTTTAATTAGTAGACAAGTTAGTAAATATAATCATAAGACATGGTTTTGTGATAAATGTTTGAATCATTTTACCAAAGAATCGAGTTTATTAAATCATTTGGAAGATTGTGGAAATTTGAGTGGAATGAAAGTTGTTCTTCCTACGAAGGAAAACAATATTATGAAGTTCAAAAATTACCAATTTAAACCAGATGTTCCATTTGTTATCTATGCTGATCTAGAAAGTATTCTCACACAGTTTAAAGATAATGTTGTTGATAATCGTACGGAAAAATATGAAAAACGCGAAGCATTCAGTATTGCATATTATCCGAAGTCATCATACGATGATTCTCTTTCTAAATTTTATTTATATACCGGTACTGATTGCCAGGATTGGTTTGCAGAACAGTTGGATGAAATAGCTAAAAAAATCCATTATATTATTCATAATCCTAAGCCCATAACCCTAACTGTTGAAGAACAGAATGATTTTGATTCAAGTTCTGTATGTCATATATGTGAAAAAGAATTATCAGTTGATGATAAAGTAAGAGATCACGATCACTTTACAGGTAAATATCGTATATGCAATTTAAATTATCAAAAAACACGTGTAGTACAAGTAGTCTTTTACAACATGTCTGGCTACGATTCTCATTTTTTGCTTAGAGCTCTTTGTAGAAAAATTAAAGGTAATATAGTTTTATTACCTTTAAACAAGGAAAGATATATTTCCTTCACAAAATACGTTGATGGATCTGATATTAATTTTAGGTTTTTAGATTCATTCAGGTTTATGTCTAGCAGTCTTGCTGAATTATCTTCAAATTTGTCCAATGAACAAAAAATAACAACAAAGTCATACTTTCCGAATGATTCTCAATTTGAATTAGTTACAAGGAAGGGTGTTTTTCCTAATGAATATCTCGACTGTTGGGAAAAATTAAAAGATACCTGCCTACCAACCAAAAGTCACGTTTTCAGTAAACTTTCTAATTAAGAAATTTCCGATGATTATTATGCACATACTTGTGATATTTGGAATACATTCAATATTAAAACTTCACAAGAGTATGCTGAATTATATCTTAAAACAGATGTCTTACTACTTGTTGACATTTTTGAAAGTTTAAGAAAAATGTGTTTGAAAACATAAATTAGACGCCTTACATTATTACACAGCACCTGTCTAGCATTTGATGCTATGTTGAAGATCACAAATGTAGAGTTGGTGCTAATCACAGACAATGAAATTGCTTTGTTTATTCAGGAGGGAATTCGTGGTGGTATTCCTCAATGTTCTAATAGATATGGTAAGCAAACAATAAATATATGAACGAGTATGATCCAAATGTTCCTAGTTCCTATTTAATGTATTTTGATATAAACAATCTCTATGGAACAGCTATGAGTACTTATTTACCTTATGGGGGATTTGAATGGATTTCTTGTGAGTCTGTTTACACGGAAAACATTTTGAATATACCTGACGATAGCGTGTATGGAGTTATTTTTGAAGTAGACGTTCACTATCCTGGAAAGTTATTTGATTTTCATAAAGACTTACCGCTTTGTTCTGAACCAACTCAGAATCTAACATGAGAAAACTGTTAACAACCCTGTATGATAAATTTGAATATGTAATAGATTATCAAAATTTGAAACAAATTATTATCCTGGGTGTTGTAGTTACAAAAATTCATCGCTGTTTGAAAGTATTACATTTCACAACCAAATTTTCATAGTTGTACAATACTTGATAAAGATATAGTTATAATTGAAATGAAACGACTCAAAGTTAATTTTAATAAACCCATATTTGTAGGTGTGTCTATACTTGATATCTCAAAAACTTTTTTGTACGATTTTCATTATAATTACATAAAAAATAAATTTCAAGATAAAGCTAAATTACTATATTGCGATACTGATAGCCTTATTTACCATTTTTTTGTTGATGATATTTATGAACATATGAAGGAAGATATTCACAAATTTGACACATCAGACTATTCAGATAATAATCCTTATAATGAACCTAGAAAAAACAAAAAAGTATTGGGATTGATGAAGGATGAAAATAAAGGATATATTATGTCACATTTTGTTGGTTTAAGATCTAAAATGTATTCGTTGAAAGTGCAGTCTGATCATAATAAGGAAGATAATGTTATAAAAAAGGTAAAAGGAATTCAGAAATCAGCTTTAAAACAAATTACATTCGAGGATTATTATAGGCGTTTGTTCCACAATACACAAGTGGAGATACAACAAAAGTTAATCATGTCCAAAAAACATGATGTTTACACTGTGCGACAAAATAAACTTGCTCTTAGTCTTTTTGATAATAATGATGAATTATATATATTTTCAGACACTTTTCCTTGGGGATTCAAAAATACTATCGTTTAATTCTTTTTTTTGCAATGCATCAGTTTATGTTTTGTTGTTTTTCCTAATCTCTCACAATCACCTTGGTTGGTCATTGTTTTACTACAAAAAGTGAGTTAATTGAAAAATAATTTGGTTTAATTGTTCCATTTTATTCATTGTTCTTCAGTTAAAACGGAAGAAGTCAATTATTGACTATGAATCCAAACGTCAGAAATTGGAGCAAAGAATGACTGCACCCCCACAAGAAAAATATAATACTAAGACACTGAAAAGAATGATTCCAATAGAAGGATCTAGATGGTGTGGCGAGTGTTAAGAAATATTTTGCCTTTGCGTCACAAGAAAAACATTACTACACAACATCATCATCCATGGATTTGAAATGCTCCGAGTCTCTACCACCTAGTAAATGAGGATTCCGATGAACTTTAGCTTAACCTAATTAACATCATAACATTCTACGATAAATTTGTGTTGCTATAATATATTCAGTTAAAGTTAAATAGAATTCTTAAAAGTCTATATTTGTTTTATCAAGAGGCGCCAAGGTTGAAAGGTTATCTCATTGACGTCATAATCTTAGACAAACAACTGGATGAATTTGTGTTGCTATAATATATTCAGTTGAAGTTTAATAAAATTCTTAAAAGTCTATATATGTTTTATTAAGAGGCCAGGCAAAGCTACTCGGCTCGGCTTCGGCTCATATCTTTCCTTCCAATCTTATCACCATCCCAATTATATAAGCTAGGCTCGCACACTCTGCTAAACTTCGCATCTTATTTACATACACACACTTTTGATACACAATGTATAATTGCAATACTTATAGATTATCTTTTCATCTCTTCTTCGTTTTTCACTTCTTGTACACCTTCTGGTCATTGTTGATTCCTCTTCTTATAAATCCTCAGGTCATTGTTGATACTTCTTGCAATTCACACACACTTACGATACGACCTGTTTAGTTGCAATACATATTGATTATCTCTTCTTCTTTCTCACTTTTACACCTGAGTGATTCTTCTTGTACACCTGGACATTGTTAATTCTCATTGTACACCCTTTGGTCATTGGTGATTCTTCTTGTACGCCCTCTGGTCATTGTTGATTCTTCTTGGACACCCTCTGGTCATTGTTGATTCTTCTTGGACACCCTCTGGTCATTGTTGATTCTTCTCCGGTCTTTCACCACCCTCTTGTACTTCTTCGGCTATGACAATACCCTCTCTGGAGACGGACAGGTTACCAAGTGTCCCAGAACCGGTACAGTATATCTTCTGTCAATGTCTCCACAAAGAATAAGTCATAATTATTGATACAAAACTCAACCTTTGCCTCTGATAGCACATTGATTATATTCCTACAGTCTTCTGTCAATTCTTTTTTCCTCTTCATTGGTTGTTGAGGAACTGAAACATTTTTTTAAATTCAGACTAATAGCTATTTTTATTGGCTAGGGGAATCACATTTTTATTCTAGATAAATTTACTCATATGTAATAAATGAATAACTAACGGCTTGCAGTAATACTTTTTGGGGTATTGGGAAGTTCTGTAGTTTTATTACTATTATTACTAAGGCCAGGAGTCACACACATTTTCTGTTCTTTTGTATACAATGTATTTATTGCTGTTATAATTAATTTCAAACAAATGTTTGAGACAAAATTATACTAAACTTACCACTATTACCTGACTGAAGCTTGAAAATAAACTTAAAATAACTTTCTTGCCTGGTAGGATTGAGGTTACTGCTGAAAATGTATGAACAGTATTAGAGAGGCGTTAGTTATCATCAGAATATATTGTTTTTTTATATTTTCAAATATTTCCATACTTGCACTCTGGGCTAGCTGGACTTTCTTATCAACATCCTCATTTACTTTGCTGTGAGTCGAAGACCTGGAAATCAGGTGCTTTAATAAGGTTGGCTTCCACTTCTTGGTCCAGCTAAGGGTGTTATCGTAACTTCCACAATCCAAATATATAATAAACAGGGTGCTGTCAGATAATTATTGAATATTATTCGGGTAGATAAAAACATATAAATAGTTTGAATGATAAAAAAATAACAAAAACTTACCTGAAATGGATTGCTGCTCAAGTTGTAGCTGGGTGCTTTCTTCAGTGTTTTTTTTATCTGTAAGTTCATCTTCACAATTTGATCTGAATTAAATACATTATCTAAACCGACCATATTAACATCCCCAATTATTGATCTAACTCGAGTGTCCAAAGCCGTTACATTCATCACTTTACTTTTCCCTCCTCCGGTTTCAAACAACTCCTGTTTCTCATCGGAAAATTGTTTTTCAACATCTTTTTTGATGTTCTTCCATTTTTTCCTTAGCTGCTTTCCAGTTCGTGATTTGTATCCAGATTCTGCCTATTCAAATGCCACTTTTTCCCACATACCATCCTTTTCTTTTGTGGTAACTGCATCAGTTTTTTTGTTTTCCAATGTAATGAATGTATCGTCGATGGATACTTGGTAGATTATAGGTGTGGAAGGGCCTCTGAATAGGTGGTGTTGCCGGTCACTCGGTTTGTCATCTTACAGGAATAAAACAACTACCTGTAGCACTGGGACACGTTCTGTTTATTACTTTAACTTACTATTATACATTAAACTACTTATTACTAACACTAACAGTACTCCAAGAACTAACAGAAATAAAGTATTACATGAAAGAATCGAGAGAAATTCTATCTAGAATGGAAACTTTTATGAACAGTCATGACAGTAAACAAATCCAATCCAACGATCATGCCAATATATTATCGGAGAATTCCGATTCTGTTATCAAAAAACTTCCATGCCAGACAAAAGAACAATTAGAGGATGTAGATACCATGGTTCAAGAACCAATACACATGAAAGAATTAGTAAGTTAACTTATTATGGTTCTGTAATTAACAAAAAATGATAAACGTAGGCTCCTGCAGGGATAAAATATGGTTTTATTTCCAGGCAATGTTTCTATACCTAGCCGGAGGACACAATCCACACAAAAGTTGATACATGGCAATGCAAAAGATATTCGCCAGAGATTTATCTGTACTCTACAGCGGCCAAGGCAAAAAGAAAAAAATCCCGTTTTGCTCCATGAAGATTTATGAAGCTGTTGTTGGTGAGTATGGTTTTGTTAGTAATATAATTTCCAGTAGTTTCTATCTTTAAGACAGAAAGCTGCACTGCCGAAAGTGAGAAATGCTTGAATAAGTTTGTCACAGTTTAATACGAAAATAATAATTACAAAAGAATTTTTTTCCTTTTTCAGCTGCAGTTCGAAAAAGACACAGTTCTGTGACTGACGATTCAATAAAAAAATCTGTGTCGTTGTTTTTAGCTACTGCGAAATCCAGATTAAGTATAAATAAGCAGACTGCAACGAACAGGTAAAGTGTATTTTCATTTATCAAAATGTTTAATTGTATTTTCTATGTAGGATTTTCTTAAAACTACCCAACTATGAAGACTATTAATTTTCTCGCCTATAATAATAATTAATAGCAATGTGTTTTCTTTTTTAGGGAAATACAGCATCAGGAAGAATTTTGAAAATAAATAAAATCTTTATAAAATAACAAAGTGTTTCATTTTCTAGGGAAATGGTTTTGCAGGATCCCAAAGAATTCTAACTAGTCAATCATATACATAATTATTGAAATATTTATAACAAATATTTAATAAATATTCATAACAAATATTAAATAAATGTTTATAACAAATATTTAATAAATGTTCGAAACAAATATTTCATAAATATTTATATAATATTTAAAAGAGATATTTGTTTAATATTTAAAAATCTGTCGCTACAAATATTTAACAAACAATTTTTTTAAAATATTCAGAAAATATTTTTTGCTATCTGGGTTACAAGTTAGTTCCTATGCCAATGCTCTTCCAAATTATGAACTGCTTATTGAAAATCTTGCAATATCTCCTAGTAAAACAGTTAAATATCTCGGTATTATAATAGATCAAAATTTAAGGTGGGATCAACACATACAACATCTTTTAAAAAAGTTACGATATATATTATTTAAATTCAAAGAAATTTGTAAAATACTTAACTTTAAACAAAAGCAAATTATATATAAAAGTTTGGTGGACCTCATCTAAATTACGGAATAGTGGGCTGGGGTGGAGTTTCAAAAACACATCTTTCAGCATTAGAAATCCTTCAAAAACGTTTTCTTAGGACAATTCTTCATCAAAGCTATGATTGTCCAAGTAATACTCTTCACTTTCAGAGTGAAATATTTGATATCAGGCAACTATTTTATACAAATATCTGTATCATCCAACACGCTAACAAACACTAACTGATAAATTTAAGTCACAAATATGACACGCGAAATAAAACGGAATTTACTACTTCCCACATGCAAAAAAGTGTCGGTCAAAAAAGCTACTCATATTTGGGTCCTAAAATTTATAATTCACTTCCACTCGATATTAGGAATGAAACTAGAGAGTCTCTATACAAAAAAAGTAAAACAATTTGTATTTGATATGTCCAGAAATTTTGTAGAGAAACTAATTCAATGATCCAGTTATTGTTATTATTATGTATTTATATCAAAAATATTAAAAATTGAAAAAAAACCTGATATATGATTTTATTTAGCATTAGGGTAAATTTAAACAAATTGTTGTATGTATCCAGTAATTATATTTCTTGTATTTTTTGTGTTATACCACACACAAGTATCTTTGTCGTACTTCGTGGTACACCTGTTTATTTGTACTGATTTTTTTTTAAAGTTTATATTTTGTATGTAATTTATGAGAATAAACATTATTATTATTATTATTATTATTATTATGAACATTATATATCAAATATTCAGTGCCATATATTTTTTCACAATGTGCAACAAAAGTTTTTAGCAATGTTTTTGGCAACAAAAGCCCAAGATTATCGATAAATTTGGAAGACATTAGAATGAATATTGCAGAGTGAAATAGTAAAAAGTGCTCATATATGCCAATATCCACATTTGTTAATACAAATGGTCCTAAATACAATAAAAAAGTTCTAAATTCCGTTGCCTTCCAGCGTGCTAATTCTGAAAGGTGTCTGGGCTTTCTATTAATTTCAAAGGGTATATACTTTTTCAATGATAGTAACTTTCCTGATAATATTTCAGTTTGTCTGGCTGATAATTTTACTGGTGGTTTACCACAAACCCACGAGTTCAATAACTTGCGCATGACTCCTAAGAAAATGCAATGCATATAGTCTGCAGGAAAATGTTTTATAAAATCAATTGGTAACACAGTGAGTGGCGAAACACTTTGATGGTGATCTTCATCCGAAAAATTCCGAAATGAATTATTTGTACGCAGAGGAGCATTGCCGTTTTTAAAAATGACTCTACAATTAATCCAAGTACCATATTCAGAACACTTTTCACTCACATGAAGCATATCCTGTGTGGGACTTGATACATTTTAAATAAGCCCTTGCGGGAGCATCGCATACGAAACTGTGTATTTGTATAGAGTAGGAGGTATTGTTAAAAATACTACAATTATTTAGTAAATCTTTAAGTTCAAAAATAAAATTTTCCAAAAATGTATTTAAAGGATCAGGCTTACCGCTACCACAATATATACTTATTACAAAAGGCTGGAGATTACTGTTTTTTATTAAACATAAAATGGGCCAGAAACTTATATTAACACTGTGAAAAACAGGAATATTAAAACATAATGAGAGTAGGTCCAAATTTTGAAATATTTCAACATTATCACTTAAAATTTGTAATAAGCTATTTTTTAAATTAAAATGTACAAATTCACCTCTATTCAACTGAAATTTTTTCAAAGTTCTTGGAGTTTTTAGTAATGTTCTACAATCTAAAGGTAAACAAGGATAGTCTTCATGTAATGAATGTAAGAGATCTGTAACTGCAGAATGTGATACTTTATTCTTTATAGCCCAATTTCGCAACATCTCTCTAATAGTTGCCTTTGGTTCATTAGAAGAGTTCACAGTTGAACATACATTTTTATCTTCATTTACTTCGTTGGAAAATTCAAAGGAGTCAAATTCAAAAAACTGTTGTACTCCATCTAGAACTTTTGGCGGCAGTGCATTATTAATAATACTTTCATTTTCAACTTGTTTTACAGTAGAAACTTCTGCAGTAGCAGTATAAGATATCCTCTCTTCATTAGCAAAAATATTTTTAACCCTTCTGTAAAGCTGTCGTTTGCTAACAAACTTTTAACTTTGATTTTTTATACATATTGAAATGGAAAACTTAAACCTATTTATCTTAAATACTAAAATTTTAAAAAAATCAATCTCAATCTTTTATTGACATCAATCTTTATTCTTTTCAGACAGTTTCAGACGTTGTGGAGCATGTTTGAGCCAATTTTTAATAGCAGTCTCAATATCATATGTCTCAGCTGTTTTTACTATAGACTTTGCAACTTCTAAAAAACAAAGCTAAGGTAATATAAAATACTTATTGCAAGATCACACCTTGATGTACATAGTTTGAAATGTAGTACTTACCATTTATGATCTCTTTTAATTCAAAAATGGAAAAAGCTTGCTTATTTCGCCCTTTAAAGTTCAACTGTGATGCCAAGCTATTAGTCATCAGTGATTTTAATATCCTATTTGTCCTGGTAACAACTCCATCACCACCCAATGATGACAAATATGAGACCTGGGAAAACATTAATTATGAATTATTATCAAGTACTTACTGGTTTGCACTAAAAAATTTGTACATTTTTATTTTTTTGTGAAAATTGCTTAATTCCTACTAATATTACAAACCAAAACAACTTACTAATTCAGTCAATTTAGCCTTATCATCTTTCACTGAATGTAGATTTTCAATAGTTTCAGCTGGTAATTTACGCACAATGGAGTCTTCTTCTATGTTTATTATATTATTTTCTCTACCAAATCCTTTCTGTCTCAGCAATTCCAATATTTGGTTATTCTGCTCTCTAATTTTGATTAATATTGGTAAAGCACCTAAAATGAAGTAGGTATTACAGAATTTCAGCGCATTAATAGAATAACTTGATTTTATCAAAAATATGGTAATGTATTTTTTCTAGTAATGGCAGGTTTTATTACAAACTGGAATCACTCAGGTTTTTTTTTTCAAAGAAAATAATCCAGAGTGCAATATTTTAAAAATCTGGTACATACCAATATCGTTTTTTGTGGAACTAGGCACAGATTTACTAATTTCTGTTACTGAATCATTTAAAACTGATTCTGACAAGTTACTTGAGCATGGGAATAAGCATCTTCTTTTGTCTGAGAACCAAGACGTGAATCTAAACAACCAAAAAAGGAAATTACATGCCATCACCCACACTAAAAGATAGTTAACACTGACATTTATCACATGATTTTGCCTGATCTCCTAAATATGGTTTACCTATATCCACTGTTGGCTGCAACCCACTACTTCGACCTAAAAACTTCCATCTTTTAGATAAACATAAATTACAATAAGACAATATTATATGCAAAACAATCATTCCAATGCATACATTGTTTGGATATCCGTTTGAAATTTATTTTTGGCGGACGTTCGTGTTGAGCACTTTGACTGTCAGTGTTATCAGAATCATCAGAATAACAAAATCTGTTTGGGCGAATCTTCTTTCTAACTATATTTTTATCCCCAGAAGAGTCCAGATTGGATATTTCTTCTGCTTTTCTTTCTTTTTGCTGAGCTTTTTGAAGGTTATTTAAAATTAGAACGTAGAACATTGGACTAATACGATTATAAAATAAAATTTCAAAGATATAAAATCCTCCAGCCCAGTTTAAAGTAAAATACTAAAATTATAGTTTCTTGAACTATCATTTTGAAGTGTATTGATTATATATTGAACTTACCCGTTTTATACAAACACCTTTTAACGGGATATAATGCCCACGTCGGATTAACCTCTTCGTTTCTAGCTAACGCGCGGTTAAATTGCAGCTTAGATGCATATGGAGGCCAATACATTTGAGACCGCTCGGGAGTAAACCATTTATCTAGCACTGTACTTACACTACCATCGCTAAACTCCACTATTATATATGGTAACGTTTGTGATGCCATTTCTGCGGGTGATATATTATGTGATGATGCCATGCCAAAGATATAGATATATAAAGAAATATATAAATGTACCATGCCATCAGTCACTGCCAACATCTTGTTCGCGGTACGCGGCAGTGTTGCCAGCTATTACAAACTCTCATGCGCCAATGTTGACATTAAAATGCGCCACCTATGCTTTCAGATAGCGCTCGCTTGCTTTTGGGCGCCGAAAATTATTTTAATAATGCTAATGCAGATTTTTTATTAGATCTTAAAAAATTATAGATACAAATTGCTTTCAAAACAAATAACTGTAAAAAATATTTTTATATCTACCTATCTAGTCTTACTTCAAAGTAAATTTACATGTTACTATACTAGTTATTATTAAATTTTCGAATTTTTTTTATTTTCCTCATATGTTCCGTTTTATTTTTATCTGGAAGACTGGAAACCGGTAACGGCAAAGAATACACCAGTGTATATTCTGTGGTAACGGTAACAGAACTAAGGGCGAGTTGTACCAAACACCTGAACTCGGTTTAATGATGACTGATGTTTAGACTGATGTAATTGTTGATAATAAATACATCAATCAGCCACAGTCTAAACATCAGTTATTATTAAACCGAGTTTAGGTGTTTGGTACAACTCGCCCTAAGAACTGCAGAAAAAAATTATAATTGTCAGCTGTCACCTGTCAGTACTGTCTCAGCCACAGACTAGGTCACAACAGGCACCAGCAGTGGGATTACGAATGATCAACTCGAATCGAGTACGCCATTTTAAAAATATAATTGCATTTACGATACCATTACACGTATCGAGTGGACTGTTCGCATCGAGTTTTCGTGATCGCACTGCAGCTTTCTTGTCGTCTTCTTTTTTTTTATCATCTACAGAATGGACCACGTTCTTGGTCTGGAGTCTGGATATGGACTCTATAACTTGCTAAACTCTTTGACTATATAGTCAGAGCTAAACTACACGTTAAAGTTCAAATTTTAAAGCGCCACTTCTAGAGCACTGGTGCATTTACTAAAATTTCAAACACCATTTCAATTTTAAATGCGCCACACCTGGCAACAATGGTACGCGGAAAGATGGTGGTAGTGCGCATGCCGTGTTATTCCTGAATTTTCGCACCTGCGCATTGAAACAGTCCTGCAAACCTTTTTCAATCATTTTCCTTGCACTTCTACTTTTTGTGGGTAATAAAATAAAAAATAAACATACATATATTCTGCCTGATACAGAGTGTATCCACGTTTGCATAATTTTAATAATTTCATTAACTTTGGAATGAGATATACAAAATTTCCTTGAATAAACTGATCTATTCAAAACAATAATGGTTGACATTATACATATAATGCCAATAATTATCGTCGAATATTTGACGTCTCTTATACGTCACTTTAATCACGTAATTAAAAACTCGTCGAAAAAACGTGATTTAACACGTAATATTCATACCGTCATAAAATTCGACCAAAAAGTTACGTTTATACGACGTCATCTGGTTTTCTGGGTCAGCATATCCACTGATGAATAATCTTATGAAACCATACCAGGATAATGGTCACTTGACCAATGAACAGCACAGATATAATACAAAATTATCGTCGATTCGAGCAGTAATTGAAAGAGCCTTCGGGCTCCTCAAAGGCAAATTTCGTAGACTCAAGTATTTGGATGTCTCAGATCCTTATACTGCAATTGACATAATTGTTGCCTCATGTGTGCTGCATAATTTCATGTTTTTTCAAGGAAATCATCCGGATGATCACAATATTGAAGATGTTCCAGGGCACAATCTAAATATTATTCACTTCAATGGAAATGAGGAAATGCCAGACGAAGCAGAACAAGAGGAGGCAGAACAAAAAAGGAGAATTTACTTATATGCAATGCATTGTAACTCATTCATATTAATGAAAAATTTATAACATTCAGGCGTTTATTCATTGGAAATAGATGGAAAGCAAGAAGCCAGGCTGGCTATTTATAAGTTGACTCTTTGTCGAAGATGATACAGATCCCTTCCTTCAGCTGCTTTTTTTGTGGGTGTCTGTATATTCGAAGAAACAGAATTATCTGAATTATTACGCTTTATTCTTGTGATGAGGGGAAAAATAAGTCGGGAACCAGAGAAGATGAAGTAGAGGATAATGAAAGTTGTGGGAGGGGATGTCATAAAGGAAACTGAGTATTGGAACATGAAGCTGTTGCTTGTGATGGAGAAGCTGAGTTTTGCACCTTGTTGTTTCCATCTTGATTTCTATTTATGGAAGACACAATCCTGTCACAATTTATTGTCTTATCATTTGCAAATATTGTGTCAAATAAATCAAAATATTCCCAAACAATTCGTCCTCGTCCAGTTGTGCTTATTTTGTTGTTATTGTTATGTTTATTAGTTATTTGTATTTGTATAACAATAAGACTTACTTATTTAACGTAACTTTAATCAGCTTTTATGTTGATGTTTGAGGTTATCTTTTTTTTAACGTGGTCTGGCTGATTGACTGATGACATCTCTGCGCTTTGACATGTCACGTCTCTCTGAGCATAGAACATGCCAGCCAGAAGTAGCTTATGATTTATGTTTCATCTCCTCCTTTAGTTCCCCGAACTAAGGAGACAAACAGAAATTAGATTGGATTAAGATGTAAATAATAGAGTAAATCCTAATACACAATTATGTTTAAACTAAAACAAATCCTATCTCTAATCTCTAGATTTAAGTGGTTTTGTACACCCAGACCGAGTTTTAACACTTTCACTACCCCCGGGGCTCAATGTCTTGTCTGAAGTTTTATCATTTTCACTGCTTGCATCAGTAGCTCCACTTCTTCAAATGGTTTAGTGACAACCCTATTTTCATAAAGGTCAAGCAATTGTCTACTTAACACTACCATATTTGAATTTAAAAATGAGGAGTTTTTTCTAATGACTTTTTCTGCAATATCTGAACAAGATATGATCTAGGTGTTTTATGTTTTTGAAAATCAACACCTGGTACCCATTGATTGTCTTTTTTGATAATGACATTTTTCCCTTCTCCAAAGGGTGGTCTCTTGTGAGCGCTCTTATCATAATAAAGTTTAGCTATTAATCTTTTTTGTTCAATTATTTTTTAGTGAGTATTCTAGTCTAGACTGGAAGGTTTGTACGTACTACGTATTAAACAGTAATTCGGCTGGTGAAACATCAAGGCCAGTTGAGGGGGAGGTTCTGTATTCTAACAAAGCTTTATATAAGTCATTATCAGAATCACCACATTTTTTGAGAATATTTCCACCAATTTGAACAGCCTGTTCGGCTAATCCATTTGATCTTGGATATCTAGGACTAGAAAATATAACACTTATGTCACAAGATTAAGCAAAGTCTTTAAATTTAAGGCTATTGAATAGTTGATTATCAGAAACAAATTTACATGGAATCCCATGCGTTGCAAGTATAACTTCAAGTTTACTAATTACTTCCTCAGCTGTCTTATTATCTAAAGGAACAAATTCAACCCAAAAACTAAAATAATCCATTACTGTTAAATAATATCTACCAACATGAGCTGAAATATCAGCACAAACTTTTTCGGTGCACATTTGCTATATTTTAGACGAGTTATACATTTATACACGAAATTTTAAATGTCAATAGACATTCCTGGCCAGTAAAAAATTTTCCTGGCCCTGTCTTTAGAGTTCTCAATCCCAAAATGCTGGCTTACATGTAATTTGTTCAACATATTTAATGTAAGATTTTTTGGAGCAGCCAACAGTGATTATGAAAAAGTATACTTTGACTGACATGCAAATTATCCCTAATATTGAAATATTCTTTTAATTCGGGTTCATGTATTTTGGAGAGCCATGATGTTTGACAAAATTTAATAACTTGTACTAAGATAGAATCTTCTACTACCTTTGCTCAGATATAGGCAATTCGATTGCAACAGCATGTACTATTTCTTTCATTACTTTGTCATCTTTTACTTGTGTTTTAATATAAGACCTGGACAACAGATCAGCAATATACATAAGCTTCCCAGGTGAGTATTGAATTTCCAAATTTTACTTGAGCATTTTTAATTTCAATCTTCATAGTCTAACTGAAACCTTATTAATATATTTTTTGTTAATTATTACTAATGGCTTATGGTCAGACTTGACCAATATTTTGTTTCCATATACAAAATGATGAAACTTCTACAAACTGAATGAAATAGCCAAATATTCTTTTTAATCAGTGCCCATCTGCTTTCTGTTTCTGTTTAACTTCGAGAGCAGAAAGCCACTGGTTTTCCCTTTTGCATGAGACAACCACCAAAGCCTTTTTGTCTAGCGTCTGTTCGGATTTCAATAGGTGATTTAGGATCAAAAATCTACAAAACTGGGATATTAGAGATTATGACTTCCATTTCATTAAACTTTTTGGAATGATCTTTTGTCCACTTCATTGGCCATCGTTTCGTATTTAGTATCTGTAGTTTGTGTATGGAAAAAAAGTTCCTGGGCACCTTGTATACGCGATGTTTTGTGTATCCTGTTGTAGAAGTTATAAAAAATAGCCATACAGGGTCCGGCGAACCTCTGTCTTAGTTCTATAACTTTTATTGTGCATAACTTACACACATATTTGGAATGTATTTATTAAGGGTGATTAAAATCAAACATTTTGAAAACTATTCATGTATACAGGGTTCCATTCAGCATTGTTTTTTAAAAATACACGCAATGAAGACAGCAGGTCTGAAAGTATTGGCAAATACTGAGATAAATAGTTGAACATATCTAGGACCCTTAATAATTTCTTTTTATTTTTAGGTTTCTCCAACATCAAAACTGCTTTTACATACTCAGTATCTGGTTTCACACCCTCTGCTGAGAAAACCTCACCAATATACTTAACTCTGTTTACTTTATACTGGACCTTTGATTTATTGAACTTTATACCGAATTTCTGTATTTCCTGCTATGATCAAATCATCAAAATAAATACCAATGGGTAGATCTTCAAAATTTTTTTGATTAATTCTCTGGAAAACTTCTGGACTTACATCCAACCAAAAAGGTATTCTATTAAATAATATTTTCCAAATGGTGTGATGAAGGTACACAATGTTTCACATTGACTATCAAGAGGAACATGATAAAATCCTTCTTTCAAGTCCAAAACCGTGAATATTTTTTTATTTTTTAATCTTTGTGCCAGTTCATCAACAGTTGGTATTGGAAATTGGTCCAAACAAACCCACTCACTCAGATGCACGGGATCCAAACAAATACGAAGGGCACCTGTAGGTTTCTTAACAATAACAATGTTATTGACCCACTCTGTAGGTATTTCCACCTTTGAGATTATTCCCCTCTTTTCCAAATCGTTCAACGTTTCTGTTAATTGAAATTTCAAAGCATCAGGAGCCCTTCTACAGCCACTGCTAACAGGTTGAGCATTTTCATGTGGGTAATACAATTTTGTACTTGAAAGGAACTTTACTGTTAGGACAATTTATAACTATGAATTTAATATTGTAGCTACAATGTTTTATAACACATTCTAGTATGATGTATTCCAATGCTTTAACTTTATTATTACCATAAGTATTTAGTAATACTGTATCATCGCCTAAGAAATGTTCTAAATTGAGTTGTTCCACAAATATTAAGTGCAAACAATTGCTGTTGTAAAATTACTTAACATAATCCAGCAATTTGGTTTCCATATATAGTTTTTTGAAGTTAGTTGTCAACTTGTCAATTGAGTTGTCCATGTTACTTTTAGATTCAAGTTGTATGTGGTATTACTAAATATAATAAATTCATTGAAGAGCCTGCACAAACGTCTTTCATTCATTATAGAAGAAACAGATATTACAACAGGTTATGGGCCCAGGCCAGATTCAATAAAGCTTCAATGAATGTCAAAGTGAAGTATAAAAGCTAATCTTTAAAAAAGTGGTGTGCCGACGTGGCTTGTAAAGCAGATTGAAGTCATGGAATCTGAAAGTGTAAAGTTTACTTTTGCCAGATTAGACAACAACAATCATCAAAATTGGAAATTTAGAATTAAAATGTTGCTAACACGAGGAGGAAACTGGTCTGTAGTAGAAGAGGCAATACCAGATGAACCATCCGTTGAATGGAAGCGTAAAGATGAAAAAGCACAAGCTACAATATCATTAAGCATTGAAGACAATCAGATAGTACACATTTATAAATGCAAAGTGCGAAAGAAATGTGGAATGAACTGCAAAAAGTACATGAAAGAAATAATTTAAGTAACAAGTTGTATTTATTGAGGAAACTATACAAGTCCAGACTTGAAAATAAGTCAATGCATGAATATATTAAAGAAATACTAGAATTAGTTGAAAGGCTACGAGGTATTGGCGAGACTATTAAGGATTTCCATGTAGCTGCATTATTATTAGGTGGATTACCAGAAAGCTATTCCACATTAGTAACAGCATTAGATGCCAGGCCAGATGATTAATTGACTCTTGAATATGTAAAGGGAAAACTAATGGATGAGTATAAAAGAAAAGAAGATACCAGTTCAACAGAGACAGCATTAAACACAAATAAGAAGTTTTCAAAGGAGATGAAAGAAAAAATAGAATGTTACTATTGTCATAGAAAAGGTCACTATAAAAAAAGATTGTTTTTTCATGAAGAAAGACAAAAGTAAGGGAAAGCAGCATGCTAAAGTAACTGTTGAAGGTGATGAGTTGACTGACTCAGTATTTTGTTTCAATGTTTCTGGTCATAGTAAAGATAATCAAGAATGGTATATTGATTCAGGGGCTACAAGTCACATGACAAATAATCCAGAATTTTTTATTAAGTTGGATTATTTGAAATTAAACAATATTATAGTTGCAAATGGTCAGGAAATGCAAGTTAAAGGTAAAGGAGACATCTTAGTAAAAACAGAAATTTCAGGTCAATGCATAAGTTTAAAATTTAAAGATGTTTTGTTTGTACCTGAGCTGAGTAATAATCTGTTATCGGTGTCTAAAATTACAAAAGCTGGTTATAACATAAAGTTTGATGATTATAATTGTTACATAGAAATTAATAATTCTATTATAGCCACAGCAAAATACTCAAATGGTTTGTATAAGTTGAACATGTTTTCAGAAAAAGTAAATATAGTTAAAACATGTGAGGAATAGAATAATTGTATACATACATGGCATAGACGTTTAGGTCACAGAAGTCCTGATGACATAAAAATGATAGTAAAGATTTAGCTATTGGCATAAAACTGAATGATTGCGGTCAGAAAAAACAATGTGTCACTTGCATTGAAGGTAAATTCACTAGGAAACCTTTTCCTAAAAAATCAGAGAGTAAAACATTCAAAGTTCTTGAGTTAATTCATAGTGATTTATGTGGACCTATGAGAACTCCTACCGTTGGTAAAAAGAAATATTTTTTGACTTTAACTGATGATTTCTCAAGATATACCACACTTTATTTATTAGAATCTAGAGATGAAGTGTATATTAAACTGAAGGAATTCATTTTTGAAGTCAAAAATATTTTTGGGGCTTACCCAAAAACCCTTAGAAGTGATAATGGAGGGGGATATACAAGGGTAGCTGGTCAGAAGTTTTCAGTCGACTGCACCATATTGTCCAGAGCAAAATGGTGTGTCGGAAAGAAAAAATAGAACATTGATGGAATCAGCAAGGTGTATGTTAT
Source organism: Galerucella pusilla (assembly GCA_910591695.1). Classification (NCBI taxonomy): domain Eukaryota; kingdom Metazoa; phylum Arthropoda; class Insecta; order Coleoptera; family Chrysomelidae; genus Galerucella; species Galerucella pusilla. The sequence continues at coordinate 6,354 of CAJUYI010002885.1, read as the reverse complement.
TAGATGCTAATTTACCTCATAAATATTGGGGGGAAGCAGTAACAACTGCTAACTATATTTCTAATAGACTACATACTAGAAGTAAAGAAAAGACGCCTTATGAGTTATGGGTCGGAAAGAAACCTGATTTATCATATTTCATTACATTTGGTTCTCAAGCTTTTGTTTACATTCCTAAAGAAAAAAGATCTAAACTAGAGAAAAAGGCAAAAACAGGCATTATGATGGGATACAGTGAAAAAAGTAAAGCTTATAGAATTCTAGACACAGATACAGATAAAATTATTATAAGTCGTGTTCAATGAATTCTTGAATCAACCTTTTAAAAATATAAATAATTGTAAGGCTGAATATAACAACTCGGATCCTGATTCAGCAGTTACTGTTGACCTACATACAAAAACCAAACATGAATTGGATGGTAGTGACTTTAATGAAGAAAGTGGAGAATTAAATGATAACAGTAAAGATGGAGAAAGTGAAATATCCAATAGAAGAATAACTGATGAAGAAAATGAAGTTTCAGAAGGAAGTGAAAATTTTAGGGAAATTAATGATCAAGTTGTAACTAGATCAGGAAGGGTGTCAAAGAAAATAAATAATGAAGACTATATTTCATATAATGTAATTGATGAGGAGACTTATAATGAAATGCAAGATCCAAAGACCGTAAATGAAGCCATGTCAAGAACTGACCGAAGAGACTGGGAAAAAGCAATGGCACGTGAGTACCAATCATTAATGAAAAATGAAGCATGGACTTTAGTAGACCGTCCATCAAATAAAAATGTTGTGCAAAATAAGTGGGTGTTTTGTTTAAAAAAGAGTTCAAATGATGAAGTACGGTATAAAGCACGTCTAGTTGCGAAGGGTTTTACACAAACATTTGGTGTAGATTATTTTGAAACATTTTCGCCTGTTGTTAGATACTCTACAATAAGAATATTGTTTGCTTTATCTGTAGAATTAAGTTTAGATATTGACCACGTAGATGTAGAAACCGCGTTTTTAAATGGAAACTTGGACGAAGAAATTTAGATGGTACAACCAGAGGGGTTTATTCTTAAAAATAATGAAAATAATGTATGTATGTTGAAAAAAGCTATATATGGATTGAAACAACCCTCCAGAATATTGAAGTAAAAAATCTCTTAAAGGTTTTCAACAATCAACTTTTGAACCATGTATATTTTTTCAAAATAATGATAAATTCATAATTCTAGTTGCTCTTTATGTTGATGATTTTTTGATTTGTTCTAATTCTCCTGTCTTGAAAACTAACCTCAAACAGGAATTGTCAAAACAATTTAAAATTAAAGACTTGGGGCCAATCAAGCGTGTTTTAGGTTTAAATATTGATTTTGATAAGCAAAACAATATAATTAAAGTTAATCAGAGTGATTATATTTTAGAATTATTAGATCATTTTAAGTTAGGTGATGCAAAAACTGTTTTGACTCCTATTGAAGTTGGTTTAAAACTTAATCCAACCACTTATGAAAAACCGAATGTACCGTATCAGAATTTAATCGGTTCACTGATGTACTTGGCAGTTCATACAAGACCAGATATATCATTTAGTATTAGTTATTTGAGCCAATTTAATTCAAGTTTCAGTATTGAGCATTGGAAACATGCAAAACGGGTATTAAAATACTTAAAAGGGACCTTGGACAAAAGTCTAATTTTCAGTAAATCAGATAAAAGTTTGTATGGGTATGTAGATGCAGATTTTTCAAATGATATAAATGACAGGAAATCATATTCAGGATTTGTCCTAAAAATGAGTAATGCTCCAATCTCTTGGGAATCCAAGAAACAATCTTGCGTTGCACTTTCCAGTACTGAATCTGAATATATTGCCATTTCTGAAGCATGTAAAGAAGCCATGTTTGTTAGTGGATTTTTAAAATAATTTTTTGAGACAAAACCTGTAATTCTTTTCAATGACAGCCAAAGTGCCCAAAAATTGTTAAAAAATCCTGTTTACCACAACAGAACTAAGCATATAGTACCATTTTGTGAGGGAAGTAATTGAGAAAAACTTGGTTGAAATTAAATACATGCCTACTGAAAAAATGGTAGCAGATGTTTTAACGAAAGGGCTGCATAATCCAAAGCATACTTTTTGTATGAAAAATATTGGTCTTTATTAATTGCTGGTTTAAGGGGTAGTGTTGTAAAATTACTTAACATAATCCAGCAATTTGGTTTCCATATATAGTTTTAAGTTAGTTGTCAACTTGTCAATTGAGTTGTACATGTTACTTTTAGATTCAAGTTGTATGTGGTATTACTAAATATAATAAATTCATTGAAGAGCCTGCACAAACGTCTTTCATTCATTATAGAAGAAACAGATATTACAACAATTGCAACTAGCACCGGAATCGATTTTAAATAGAACAGAGTCATTATTTATTAGTACATCAACTGTCCAGATGTTATTTTTACTTTATAGTACTAGTACTTACATTGTTTATCATCACTGAATCAATATATGTCTCAGAACTGTCACTGTTTACATTTGACACCTCTATCTCAATCTTGCTATCCATTTTATGAACTACCCTGTTCTCATTATCTTTCCTTCGAGCATATCCCCTTTTCTACAGATTTCTACATTAGACTGCATAATGGTTCAATTTCCCACACCTGGCACAAGTCTTAGCAATTGTAGGACAGCTTCTGGGTCCATATTTCAACCCACATTTAAAACAATTATAAATGTTAGGTAACAAATTAGTGAGAGAAGCACCTCTTTCTTTCTTTCGAATCATACGAGTCCTAACTGAATCCACTTGATCAGTTTTATTTCTGATGCCTTTTATCTGAAGTTTACTGGCTTCTGCAGCCCGGCAGTCTGATTCTGCTTGTTCTAATGTCAAATTTGAACTTCTTAATAACCTCTCTTGCAATGCACTGTCCCTGACTCCACTCGCAATAGACAAAAATGGTCAAAATCCTCATCTTCCTGTTGTACTCTTATAAAGAACTTGTATCTGTCATATGTTTCATTTTTCATGGGTTTACAATACCGTAAAAATGCTTCTATAACAGTATGAAAATCTTTTCTACCCTCTTCACATAATTTCATAGTTTCAAACACATCTTGTGCCTCTTCTCCGGCACGGTAAAGAAACATTGCTATTGTTTCACCATTCTTTTTATAAAGGCCACACGCTTTTAGGTAGATTCGAAAACTACTTGGAAATTTTTCAAAATTCTGAGCTACATGACTATCAAAATTTATGCTTTTGGGCGGTTTGAATACTCCAGATGCTCTCTTTCCTCCAAAGTGTGTGGCCCTTCAACTTTCGGGTTCTTCACTACTCTGACACCATGTTATGTTTATCAGTTATTTGTATTTTTATAATAATAAAACAACTTGTCTTACCTATTTAACGTAACTTTAATCAGCTTTTATGTTGAGGTTTAAGGTTATCTTTTTCCAACGTGGTCTGGCTGATTGACTGATGTCACTTGACATGTCACGTCTCTCTGAGGATAGAACATGCCAGCCAGAAGTAGCTTATGATTTATGTCCCAGTTATCCTTTTGTTGTTATGCTTCATATTACGCATTTTGAGGTCAGGAAAATCATTGGTAACTAAGAAATAAGAAATTTGCGACCACAACTTCTTATTTTTCATTTTAGGATCTCTAAAATTGTCGAATCTATTACCGTATTGTGTAACTAACAATCTGGTAGTTTCTGCAATCCATGTAAAAACTGCCTCTTCAAATAATAAACTATTTATTTATTTATTCAACTTTTATTTATTTATTCAATTTTAATTAGATTAAAAGATTAAAAGATTAAAAGATTAAAAGATTAAAAGAGTAAAAGATTAAAAGATTAAAAGTTTAAAGATTGAGAAATTAGATTAGATTTAAAGGGTATAAGATTAAAAGATTAATAGATTAAAAGTGGCGAATAAAGAAACCAATACTAAAAAATACACAAAGTATTACAACATATATCAGGAAATCAATGAAATACAATATGAAATATAAAACAAAATATTGCAATTTAAATTACCTTTAATGAAAATTAAAATCGGAAGTTAAAAATTTAAGACTTTTGTCCAATTTTCATAAGTAGGAATTGAGATATTGAAAAGTTCTATACTAAAATTATTGCCATTGGCAATTCTGAAAACTCTCGTGACGGATTCATTTAGTCCATAGTCCGTTGGATAAAATGAAATATTGAATATTTCACTATTTCTAGTTCTTCTACCATTATAGTTTTGAATAAGGGTATACTAAGTCACGTCGAGAGTGTATCCTTAAAAAATATTAAATTGTTACAGTTAAAAGCTATAATGAATTCTTAATTTTGTGTACAATGAAGTATAAAGTACCAGTGAAACCGTTGGTGTCATAACCGTATGTATTACATCTTTGCACATTATAAAAAATTTTGGGAATTGGACAAATATGCAATATGCAGTGTATCAAAAAATTCAGACCAATTTAAAATTTATTTATCAAAAATAAGTCACGATAATGATTGCATAATTTTAACAGAAACATTCGATCTAGATTCACTGGAAATATTCCAAATTGATGGTTATGATATCATTTATAACGAAGGTGATGTTAACAGGGATGATGGTGTGGTTGTGTACATAAAAAAAGTTTATGATTACCAACATTCAAAAATTAAACTAGGAGGATGTAATCTGAAATAAAACTGGTTAATAAATTTGATGAAGATATATATATTTCAGCAATGTACAGGTCCCCAGCAAATAATGAAACTGAATTTATCTTTGAGCTCAGAAAGTATATAAATAAAATATCTACTTTGCAAAGAAACTACCTTGTATTCGCAGGAGACATAAGCTAAATATTCTGAACGATTGAGAGGGAATAATTTCAGAATACTTAAACATACTATATGAATATAATTTCATTCCTTTTCTTGATAATGTAACAAGACCAATGAGTGGAACTTGTTTGATTCATATTTTTGTTAACAACAAAATTAATAAAGAGATAAACTCTTATGTTATGAAAAGAAATGTAACAGATCATTACACTATTATGGTTAAATAATACTTAGGTACTAATAATATAAACACAACAATTCCCAAAGAAAAAATAGAAATAATACATTATAATAATTCACGAGAAGACTTAAGAAGTTATGATTGGAACCATTTTCTTCATATTGAAGATATTGACCAAGCTGCTTCATTTTTAATTAGTTTGCTGAAAGATAAAATTAAAACAATTACAAATCTTTGAATTTAAATAGCAGAAATACTAAAAGGAAAACATGGATCACGAAAGGGTTCGTTAGGGCGATAAACAGAAGAGATAAATTATATAAGTTGTACAAATCTGATACCACTAATCGAAACTTGAAAGAGCAATACGCAACATACAGAAATAAACTAAATATACTGATAAAAACAAGGTAAAAAGATTATTATTCCTCTTAAATCGCAAATAATCGGAACAGTACAAAAGCTCTTTGGAATATAGTAAAAGGTATAAATAAAAATGAAAATAAAGCAAATATGAAACAAATTTTTAACTAAAAAAGTCAACCAACTGAAAATAAAAATGACATTGGTAATATATTGATTTCTCATTATGTTAACGTGGGTAAGCAACTTGCAGAAAAGATAACTATTCCAGAAGATCCTCTTTTAAAAAGAAATACTACTACACACTCTATTTTCCTTCAACCAACGGATGTAGAAGAAATCATTATTATAATAAATTCACTAAAAAATAGAAAAGCTCCTGGATTGGATAGAATAATATTCGAAACATTGAAAAAAATTAAATATGAGATAGCATTGCCAATATTACATCTTATTAACTTATTAACTTATTAATAAAATGGATATATGGATATTCGTGAGCTATTTTTTTATGAAGTGGTTATTAGAAAATTTAAAAACCGTAAAAACTTACATTATATTAGTCATATATATATAATACAAGGTTAAAATTAAATGATATGTTGGAAATTCAGCTTTCTAGAAAAAGAATCGGTCAAAGAAACCATGTTTTTCTGTCCACCAGATTTTACAACTTTCTACCTAAACAAATGAAAGACGCTACAACTATATATTCTTTCAAAAAACAAGTAAAATAACACATTCTCCTGTTAGATCGAAATTTTATCCACGGATTGCTTAATTTTTGAATTTGGGATATATTCTATAATATTTCAAAAAGTATATATGTGGGGTGCACGTATGTCATATGTGTATGTATACAGTGTGTCCGCGTAAGTTGGCTACATATGGAAAACTATGTTAATATTGATTTTATGAAAAACAGGTATTCTTCATAAAAAGTTCTGCATTATCTAAAACCTTAAATGCAATC